>DWNA01000033.1:0-68676 GCA_018249835.1 Heliconius besckei | reverse complement strand
ATGAGAACTTCAAAGGATGCTGACGGATAACAAAAACTAACAGCTGACTGTCCCGGTAAACAAGAATTCAAAATTGAACCCATATTCCTTCCAATATCATCACTAAATAAAACTATGTTTTGTGCATCAACTAATGAACTAGGTTCATTACGCCAACGTATTGTGTATTTTTTTATAAAATATATATATGATATAATAATATACAAAAAATAGAAATATATTTGTTGTCTTTAATAGTTGTACCGTAATTTTCTCCATTTGTAAACTATAAATAACGCTTTATCTTGCACTTAGCAGGGTAGGTAGAGGGAACCTGGAAACCCAGAGTTAGCATTCGTTTCCAATTTGAGACTCTTTCGTTCCTCACTTCCCACCAAATTCTTCAGCCATTGCATGTAGAATATCGGCACTCAACGCCGGGTTTTGTCTCGGTACTCAAGCGAGGAAAATGTAAAATATTTAATTCCGGGTAGAAATCAACCCTTTGGGTATAGTCACTGGTGCCACTGTGCCGTTATATTTAATGGTGCGGGTCGCTAGTATAAAATATAACTTAGAAAATAAAACAAAAAAGAACTTGGAAACAAGAGACTTTATTCAAATTAAATTACAATAATAGCTGATAGAAAGAAATAGATGAGACAAACACGATAAGATCGGGCTGCCGGTTAAACAAGTACAGTTCGCGAGGACTAAACTGAGCTTTGCATTTGTGTGAGTATTCATATACGAGTAGTCTACAAGTAACCTCATTTGCTAAGCCCAAACCGGTCTTTACTGCTTATAGACAAACGGTGGTCACCTGTTTTTGTGATAAAGCGGATCGATTTATTATTATCACAACAACAAACACATCGAACGAGAGCGAAAATTATGAGGAAAAATTATAAAAGTAAGGTCATATTTAATATTAAATGTCATTTTTAAAACATTTTTTCCCGCCTCTACGTTTAGCAAACATTCACATAAACACATAACCCAGCTTAGGTCTCGCGACCTGTACACAATAAAATAACATATCATTGAAATAAAACTAGAACGTAGGGTTGAGCCAATTTAATTCATGTAACATTCAGCCAATTATCTAAACTACACCCGACGTATCGGCATATGTAGATGGGCCAAGACACGAGACAAACGGGCTTGTATCGACAGATAATAAACATTGAGTAACTCGATTACAACAGGGGTCACATAATATAGGCGCGACCGCCTGTACTTCACCACTTCGGCAAGCAAGGTAATGATTAAAATACTCCTAAATACTAATTACTTATTAGATAAGTAAAGCGATCGCCGCTTTTATATCTAAAACTAGTGACAGTAAATAAAGACGAATAACCCCCGACTGCGTTATGGTTATACAATTCATGTCAAAACATAAAATTTCAGCTTTACACTGATCAAACAAGTATTAAAATACAATTGATAAATAAATTTATGTCAACATTATTTAATTACAAATTAAATTATATAAATATTATGCATAATTATTATCAATTTCATAATTGTATAATATAAAAATAATTAAAAAGGGTATGTAAATAAGAAATGGTCAATTAATTAAAATACATAAAAAATCAACGAAGTAACTCTCAGTCGAGAAATAAAGACAGAAAAACGGAAATATGAGTGCAATGGTGGGAATACGCACGGAACCTACCGAGGGAAAGCTAGTGGTTTTTGTAAAAAGTTAACTTTCCATCGGCGCCTATAAATACTATAATTATTAAACTATACCTATACTTCAGTCTTCATTTTATTATTTAATCAGACAAAACTTCATTCCGGTAGAGGCCGTAGAAGTCGGTACCGTACCAAGGTGGTCCGAGACTGCCCACCGTTTCACTGTATTATTTATATATACACAACAAAAATAAAATAAAAATTACTTACAACATAGACAGATGTAACTAACACCATTTTTTAATATCTCAAATGTAGTTAAAATCAATAATATTGTTACACCTAAAACTGACTAAATAATAAAAAAAAACAATGAATGATGATGAAAAAAAACATAATATTTGAAACAAACAGTGTTAATTACATCCACAATTTCAAAGATCAGAAAGCTAACATTAAATTGATTCATTGTAAGTCTAGAAACGATTCATTTTATTTGATAATTATACTAATTTTATTATGCAAGTTCTCAATATTTAAAAAATCATTATTTCTGGCCATTGATTGCAATGGTTATATTAAAAATTGTATTATTATAATTATTGTATTGTATCATTATCATAAATTAATAATTATTTATATAATAATAAATTAATAATATTATAATTATAAAATTTCAATAATTAGTGTTACTATTATATAAGATAGATTCAATAATGCATTACGGAGCTAGTTGTCCATTACAAATAAAAAACAAAACTAAGCGCCGGTCAAAAAATATTTTAAAAAACTATAAATAATCAATTTGAATTTTGAATACATTGAATTGATTGAAATTAAAATTTTTGAGCAATAGCTTCAAAAAGAGAATGACAGAGAAACTAATATCCGAGTACAAAAGTAGGATTAAGAAGAAATACAAAACACAATTTGGGAACTGCACTGATCTGCTAAATGCAAAACAGCAGTTCTCACATAAAAACTAAGCCTATCCGATAACCTCATTACTCTTTGGGACAACGAAGCAAATAACAACAGAAAATTTGGCAACGGACGATGGTAAAGCGCCGCCACGACAGGTCCAGCGGTGGTGACGCACCAAGACGTACGGCACGCGCATCACTGAATTAATTACACTATTTAGAACTAGAACGTATGAACGGTAGCGCGGTGCACTGTGTCGTATAGTCACTACTGCCTAGCAGTTCCACGGCGCGTACAGGTTGGCGTATCGACGCAGCAGGCGCCGGTTGAGTCGATGCTATTCGTCGCACTTGCGACAGGCACCGGGCACGTCAAAGTCGAGCACCAGCAGCTTGGTCTCCTCGGTGCCGTTGCGCGAGCCGACGGCGCATATCAGCTTGGTTGCGGAGGCCCGGATCCGCCAGACCACGCCGCCGGACCCGCCAGACCCAAGCTCGACCAGGTTGCGGATGAACTCACCCGTACGCACGTCCCACAGCTTGACCGTGCCGTCGTCTGATGACGTGATCACGAAGCGGTTACTCGACTGCAGGCACGTGACCGCCGATTGGTGTTTGTTGGGACCTGAGTAGACATTGTTTTTCTAATTAGTCTTATAAACGGTGATTTAGAGATTTTGATTTAACTAATATATTTTTAAAATTTAATATCAAAAATATGTTATTGGTGTGATAGAAAAGTTTATGTGTTATAGAAGATGCGAAGGTTGCTTGTGCTATATTATTATTTAATTGTATTTAGGGAAAACAAATTTGTTTCTTTAGTATACACTAAATAAATTGTAACTTAAAACCCTGTAGTATCTTTTTTTGTTTCGCTCGCAAAAATTGTCGTGATTAATCGAAAAATGTTTGTCTGATCCCCAAGATTTCCTGAATAAAGAGTAACTTATATATCCACAATCTTCTCTGTATTCCAGTCTTCCAACACCATTTAACCACCACCGCCAGCAATAACTACCAAACCATTTTTAATATAGATATTCCCAAGATTACACCAGTCAAACAGAAAGACAGAAAAAAATATGTTTGTTTTTGTATAATTTAAATAACTATAGGTATTTAAAAAACACATCCATTATAATCTCAGACAGATGAAGTGTCTTTATGTCTACAAATATAAAATGACTTAAAATAAAATAAAAAATCAAGCAATTGAACTTTATAAAAAGTGAAACTGAAATTGAATGGTTCATGTAATTTTTCATCAATTCATTATACATCAGCTTTTCTCCACAATCAATGGGATGGACATATTATATTCTAATTCCATATTAACTTACCAGATAAAGTATGAAGACAATGTCCAGTGGTAATGTCCCAAACTTTAACTGTAGAATCAGCGTTGCCAGAGACCAGTATATTTGAATGCAGCTCCATGCCCGACGTGAGGGACTGATGCCCTGTCAGGGTGTGCTTCAACTGTCCGGATTCCACGTCCCACACACGAATCGAGGTGTCTAAGGAGCCACTAACCACGTGGATACCGTCAAACTGAAATAATTGTGTATTCATTTATTTAATTGCCAAGCCATAACAACTTGTATGGTTAAAATACTATAACATATTGTAATAAGTTGGAAACAATTCATTATCATGTCGTTATCATAGAAATAAAATGTTTTAATTCATTCAATTAAAATAGCATTACATAAAATAATGAAATTACCAAACTACATGTACAATTAATTTTTACTATAATAAAACAGACGCAAACAGGGGCAGACGTGTCTTAGAGTGGAAACCCCGTACAAAACGACTGCTGGGACGACCCCCTGCCAGATGGACCGACGACCTACAGAGGTTGGCGTAATGCGGATGGGTCCGAAGAGCTGAGGCTCGAGCGTGGTGGCAAGATATTGGGGTAGGCCTATGTCCAGCAGTGGACAAAAGATGGTAATATGTAAATACCGCACCCGAATTGTTTCTTTTAACATCTACTACATTCAAGGGTTTCTGGTAGAGATCTCTATTAGAGATATGTTATCGATTGTTCATATTCTTTCTGTTATCTATTGCAGGTAATTTATATATATAAAATTTATATATATATAAAATTTATATATATATAAAATTTATATTTATATAAATAAACAAAGCTGTTGAGGCCGTCGTGGCGTACCAGCGCCAGACTGTAAATGCAACCATTTTGGGTTCAACTCTCATTTGGGGGAAATAAATGGCTTTCTTCACCTTGCTCTGATATGAAGAACAAAGTGCGGCATTGAGTTCCGCGACTCAACACTCGGAATCTCCGAGTTTAATATCATTAAAATAAAGCGAAAAGTAGGGAAATGAGTGCCTTGTAAAATATAGCATATTATATATAGTCTAGCTATATTTCTTTAAATAAAACAACTACATACTTAACACAAAAAAACACAAAACACAAACCTGAAGGCTATACACTCTGTTAGTATGTCCGGCCAGAGTATGCAAACACTCGCCGGAGTCCGGATTCCATACTTTGACGAAGTAATCGTATGCACCGGACACTACTACTTTGCCGTCGTACTGGACGCATCTCACCGCCGCTAGGTGGCCGACGAGCACGCGGAGACACTTGCCGTCCGGTATGGACCACACCCGGAGAGTCGCATCTCGAGATCCTGATACCACTCTGTGATAGATGAAAAAATGTTGATGTTATTTTATATTAATAACCAAAACGGCGTTAATATATATGGCAAGGTATGTTCGTTTTACTTAAAAATCGCTTATTTGCTTATGTTTTATTTTAAATCAGTACAAGCGTAGCTTTATTTAAATTCGCGAGGGCTTGTAGCAAAATAATGTTAATCTTTTAAATTTATTTCCCGCAAATATTTGTTATAAAACATTAAAAATTATAATTATTACAAATTCATTTAAAAAAGAGAAATTTCTCACCACAAATTATTATATTATTCTAGAGATACAAAAATCAAAACCAATCGCATAGGCATATAAAATAAATAAATCTACTTAAACAATTACAATTTCTTAAGCAAATATATTTTATAAACTCGCCTGTAAGCTTCTAATATTACATATCGCCGTTCCGTTTGCTGAGAGAATACTTAAATAAAATACTTAAAACATAATTACGCTTACATAACATTCCACATTTACTTTAACTACTATGAGTAATATAAAATAAATAAAGGAAACACGTTTGTTTGCGTGTAGGTTATCAAATTTATTGACTTTCACTATATAACCTTCAATTATTTTTTTTATATATCACAGAAAATATAATAAGCAATTTAGTTAGTACCTGCTTTTTGCTATATAGCTTTTTGCTATTTGTACTCGGTACGAGTTATATAATATTTTTTTATAACATATGTATACTAGTAGATTTTTAAAAATGGGTTTTTCTTTCCTGGCTTAGTAGGTGGTTAGGTCGATTTTGGTTTGTTTACTCATATTATAGAAAAAACATTAATTAAATACATTTAAATATATATGTTACAATAATAATTATAGATCTTTTGCCTAAACTGACGCCAGCTGCCTAAGAAGTTATGGATGTTTCGTTTCTACTTTACACAACATAATATTGTTTGAACACGTAGTAAACGTAATTTCCTCGAGTGGGGATCGAACCCACAACCGTCGCGTTACAGTCACACCTTTGTGCCGCTGCGCCACGACGGCCTCCTCATATTTATTTATTTAATATACGCATTATGCAATAGACATATTTCTCTATTTATCAAAGCCACCTGTACTATAATTACACAACCATTCATTATAATTTATATGTAAAATATGAAATAAAAAAAATATATATTTAAAATACGTAAATAATTTACATTTCTATTATTTATAACGTCTTCGCTCACTCACTTGCCTATAGTAAGAGTTTCCACAAATCATCATTACATAACGAAAGTAAAAATATAATTTCAATATTAACAACAACCATACCTGTTCTGATGCAAATGCATACACCTCACAGTCGATGTATGACCAGCGAGGACCTTCAGACACTGTCCGGTCTTGGCGTTCCACACGCGTAGAGTGCGGTCCGTGGAGCCACTAATAACGAGGTCCCCCACCATTTGTGACGACCACACGCCGCCCGAGTGGCCCACCAGCGTGCGGAGACACTGGTATTGAAATTAACTATTATAAGAATTTATTAATTATTATTATTGTTTCTTCTTCTTAATTCACGGGTTCAAAAGAACCCGGTCCTTTGGAAGGCTTGCGTGGGTACACAGGTCCAACACGTAGAGGCCCCTAAGAGAATATACAATGTTATACTGTGACGCATCTTCTAGAATTCGGTAAAAAGTGGGGAACAGAGTGTCTTAACACTAGTTTTCTTCTGCCTACCCTGCCGTATGCGGGATACAGCGTGAAGCTGATTTATTAATTTATTTTATTTACTTAAATAACCCACCCCCCATACTCCCCAGAGGACTCTACATTAGTTTTGTCGATGCATGTGTCAGTCATTAAGTAACTAAATAATTGCATAGCAATATAAATAAAATAGCTATTATATAATATATACAATATGTATATTTGATTTTAATATGTAATAGTGTACCTTCCCAGTGACAGCGGACCAGACTTTCAAAGTGGTGTCATCACTGCCACTCAATATGCGATTGCCGTAGAACTGGAGGCAGGTGATGACGTGATCATCATGACCTCTCATCACTATAGGATTGTTCACGGGTTTGTGAAGCCAATTGTCTTGTATGAGGGACTGTCTCATGTAGGCGGCCTTCCATGGGCTGGCACATCGTGGGAGGGAACGGGGCATCTTCTTCAGGGTAGTCAGACCAATACGCCGACATTGCTCCTTCCACAGCAAGTTATCGTCAGCCAGGAATCTATCAAATGGACGATTTTTATTATTTCAGTTTATTTATTATCATCACAAAACCTCCCCATGAGGTTATTCATAAATTACGTCACACACTAAGGAGAGCTGAGTCGACGAACTGTGACATTGTATGGCAAGGGGCAGGGAAAGATCAGGTCTTAAATTTCATGATATCACATTTCAAAATATAATATGCAAGTGTGAAAATACGAAATTTGTGTGAACAATAACAATTTCAAATTTATGTGACGTAATTCATAGATGGCCAGAAAATGTATAGATACACTAATTAAAATATTCTTATATACGATATTAAACTCAAAAATTACAACAACGGTTTTCAACATATGCATAGAAATTGAATATAACAGATTTCTAACCGCGATCTTATCTATAAACATTGTATTCTCCAAGGACAATGTCACATCAAATAAGTAGATACTAATTATAGCTCACGTGCAGCACATTATGCATTATTGATCAAATTGTCTTACAGCATTTATTATAGTTGGTGTTATTTTCAAAAGATTATTGTTATTTACTCAGAACAAACAAGTTTGTATTGAGGTTTCTGAAGCCTTTAGTATGAAACAGTGTTGAATGTAACCTCACAATGTTATGTTAATGATACTTTCAGTTCAATAACATTATTGTATAACTACAATACATAACTACATAGTTAAATTAGAGAAAATGGGTTTAAAAAGGTATTATGTATTTAATTATTTGCTCTTACCTCCAATAGCGGCAAGTTTGCGCAGCCCTCAACAAATCCTTAGGTTGCAGATATCCCAGGACAGTGAGGGCCAGTTCTTTAGGCAGGAGGGAGATAAAGTCCCTCTGGAACAGAGGCTCGATGGCCTTCATCATGTACCGCACGTGGCTGGCTGAGCAGCGACTGATGAGAGCATCGATAGCTTGAATCTTCTCCCCATTGGACCATGATTGAAATCTAAATGCACAAAAAGTTGATATTATAATTTAAATACAACATAAATAAATATAAATAGAAATATCATACTGTTACTAGCAGTAAAAGATACAACATTATTCCAGGAATGACACCAGATAATAAAATGAACTAAAACTTTATAAAATAAAAAAAAACGATCATCAGAATTTACATGAAAGATTAATATCTTTCATGTCGTGTATCTTCCATAATTGGAAGACGAAGAAACCTCGATCATTGAAATATTCCATTACATTGGCTGCCCAATGGGTCGGCAAAAAATACATGGACATAAAAAATATCGCAGAAAAATTATCGATTTTTATGTGCCGATGTCGTATTATATTTAAAACAAGCCATGCGTTAAAATGTCCACGGCGGTGTTGAATTTCGCAAGTATTTAACACCTAAGCGTTGCTCTCATTGTTTCCAGAGATTGCACCGGTTAACGCTCCTACGAGCATAGCACGCCTGCACGTTGCACCAACTTGCACCGGATGGAACACGTTCACGCAAAGTTGCCGTCAAAATTGACGACAAGTTTATAAACTATAAAGGTCGGCGGTGGAATTTGTGATGCATTCAATTTTACACATACATAAATGAGACAATTGAGCTGCAATATATAGGAGATATTAAAACTAGCTACTAGTAGGCGGAAAGTGGGAAAGTTGAAAAAAATAAAAATTAAGGTTTCTTACGTTAAGAAATACTACCGACCTTACACTTCCAAATAAAAATAACATTTACAGCGGAAATAGCTCTAATACAATATTTGAAATCTCAGACCATTTCGTTTAAAAACCAACGTTTGAATACGCATTGATTTTTATTAATATTCGAATCAGGATGATAATTATTAATTCATTTTAGCTTAGCATTGCTATTGTGGAATTTGTAGCTAGTATGATACATACACTTATGATAGCTTTATATTTTAAGAAATCAATTGTAATAATTACACCTAGAAAAAAAATGGCTTTCTCATTGAAAAATCCAAGAGAAGAAAAGATAAACAGTACAGAAATTAGTAAAAATATTTACTAAAGCGATCAAAATCAAATGGCAAAGGCAGACCTTCCCAAAATACATAATAATAATAATAAAAAAATAACCAATAAACTCGCCTGTTCAGCCATTGTTTCATTTCAGGTGGGCCTTGCAAATTCGTGTTTTGCAGTGCAATGTTGGCGTGTATGTTCGACCATTCGGTGCCAGAGTTGTTGGCGACGCCGGCACGGTCGGGACAGAACTTCTTTACAGACTGTGGCGGGGGTGGTGGTAGCTCGTATCGTCTTTTCCTCTGAATAACAATAGAAAATTAGTTTACAAGTCATTTATTTCTTAATTTCTAGTATTCACTAAATTTATCATTTAGATACAAACATTGCAATTAATACTTTTTTATGTTTATATAATATGTGAATTTGATATGCAAATTTGACTAAGCAATAGAAGTTAACCATAAATAAACATTTGAGGTGTCTATACACATTTCAAAGTACCAAATTATCAGATAAAAAATAATAATTTAACATTCATGTTGCTTACCCACAAACGGTCATCTGGTTCTTGTTCCTCTTCTTCATCATCGTCCTATAATTTTTAAAGTAAATACTTTAATCCAAACAGATACAAATTTCTCTATAATTAGTTAGTAATTTATTTGTCTATAAATATTTTTGATCACATCTAATTAAATATAATAAATAATAATAATTAATGACAACTATTACTATACTATCTCTGATAACAAAATGATAAATTATGACTACTGAAGGCAATTAAACTATAATTACTATTAGCATCCCATCATATTTAATTGCAAACAATTTTCTTAATATGATAAACATTTATATTGCGGCGACTGTGCAGATTCCAGTAGTTGATATCTTTAATTCCAAGGTTATCGCAAATTTACAATAGTAAAAAGAAACATTATATATTCAACTTCACGCTGTATCCCACGCACTGAAGGGTAAGCAAGAATTCTAAAGCTTATTGCGTGTTGAGTGGTGAAACTCAACGACGCACTTTACCTGGACACCAGAGCAAAAAACATCAAAATATAAATTTAAATAAGTATTTTATTTCATCATGTGGGGATGGAACCCATAAACAGTCACACGTTTGTGCCCCTGCGCCACGACTGGCCTTAATCCAAAATTAACATTAATTATAACGTCAATATATTATGTGTAAGCAATATCCTCATAAGATTATCGAATCAAATCGTTTATAAAATCTTTCAATTTAAAAATATTCGAATTTAATTAATCGATAATGTTAATATCGCTCTGATACTGAGTTACAGTATACTTACCTCATGGGAAGACAGACATGTACACCAAGACTCCTCATTGACATCGTCATCGGAGTCATCATCACCATCGCAGTACTGGTAGCTCTGAAACAATATAACAATACATTTAAAAAACTGTTCTTATTATGTGTTCTTCTTACTCTTTAAGGCCTTAAGGAAAATAATATTAAAATCAATTATACATGTAGTTGTAGATGCAAATGAAACACTTTTAATGTTTTAGTAGAAATCGGATATAAAAGTTGCGTCATTATATGACTAATTTGCATCATTTAATCAAATACACTGCAAGCTGAAATATTCTTTACAGAATAAATACACAATTACAATTGTAAATATTATCATTTAAATACCAATATTTAAATATATTTAATACAGGAATTATTTTTGTTTGCTATGTAAATGGCTGTTATAAAAGAATATACAATTATATTAGAACTATAGTTTCATAAATATTTAGAAAAAATATACTACTATTAATATACTTAATGGTACTTAGCATAGAAATAAATGAAGCCTTAAGCGAAAATTTCTTGGTCGGCATAATTGTATAGAAAAAAAGCATTGAGAGTTGAGACTATTTTTTCCGTCTGCCACCTGTCATCCGCTCGGCAACCCGTCAAGAACGTCCGCCAGTAAGCCAAAGTTATTCGTTTTTAAATTCCTAAATGCTTACAATTTATGTGAAAATATTTTGTCCGAAGACTAGTAGACAAAGGGGATATAAAGTTTATAAAAAAATAATTCAAAATAGAGAAAAAAAAATAAAGTAACACTTCGGAAAACAATAAAAATAATAGTATGGTTTACATCTATATGGAAAAACGCCATTTAGATTATGTAACGCATGAAACATTATATTACATAGAAGATATTAAAAAAAAATGACTACTTAATTCATTTATTATTTGTCTGAAAGAAAAATTGATATCGCTGATTAGCAATAATTCGAAGGTCTTATAACGATCGAGAAATAGTTTAGAAAGTAAGTAAGTAGTTAAAACAAGTGAAGCATAAAACTACGGGTTATGTAAGTTGTTGCAAGTTCAAATCTTTAGATAAGGCTAATTTATCTTATATATAAATAGTCACTGCGTAGTATTGACGCTAATTTCCTCAGAACGTAATAAATAATAGAAAAATAACTAAGATAAGAGATACTTTTTATCTATCTATTTTAAGAGATACTTTAAAATTAAGAAAAATGATTAATTATTATTTTATCTACATTAGCAAATAAAATGAATGGTAAAGACACCTACCATTGATTTAGAACTTCCACTGCCATTTCGTTTACTGCTATCATCTAATCCGAGGAGCTTTTCAGCATTTGAGGTAGAAGGAACCGTGAATTCTTTGCTATCAGAATTTGAACTACCGATACTTGAAGCATTTGAGCTCGTCTGACTCGCCTGACCCATTTCATCCAAGTCACCATCTCCAGAATGCTCCATCAAATCTCCCTTGTACAACTTACCCTTTGGAAAATCTTTTTTCTCTTGAGTATTACTGCGTAGCAACTTTTGCATGAAGTCCACTTTCTTGGGGGGTTGTTCCCCATTGGAATAGAGTGGTGCTTGGATCATGTTCTTTATGGTGGCGTTACTGCTATCGCAATCATCGCTTTTACTACAGCCGGGCAAACTGAAGTCGTTCGCCATCATGTTAGACAGAGTTGAAATGGTCTCTGAGCTAGAGGCGAGACTGGAGTTTGCACTAGACAAGTTCCCGGAATAACGAGCGGTCGCAGCAATTTCGCCATCAACTATCATACTAGAACAATGTTTGAGCAACCTGTTTTCCTCCTCAAAGTCCTCACGTTCTATATCATCTATTTGATGCCTTTCATTACATGACGGTTCCAATTTGATATCACTATCAGTGTCTTTTATATTTTCATATGATATTTTGCTTCTCTCGTACACGTCACAATTGGAATGTGAACATGATGGTTCCATTCTAAGTCAATTCTGAAAATGAATATACATATATAAATACATACTATTAAATATTATATATATATGATGAAAATGAATGTTATCGATAAGTAAAATAAAGTTGATATCACACATACCAACATTATAAATTCAAATTATTACTGCTACATGAGTGGTGTACCTGTAATTAAACAATAAATAGCATTTAGATCATCCTACATAAATAAATATATGTATAAAAATAAACACAACAATTAAAAAGTTACAGAAATAAAACAAACATTATTATAATTATATGAAAAAACAAACTTATTGTTATTTTAAAAATAAATGATAACCTTTATTTTTAAAATAACAATAAGTTTATAAGTCAAAAATAAGTCAAAATTATCAAATTTTTGATATAAATAGTTTAATAGCAAATCGAAAAAATTATAGTTAATCAAATGTATATATGAAACATTATCATCAATCTTATGAACATAATTATCAAATTTTTAAAGTATTATGTAACAAGAACAAATTGTCTTAAAATTAATTATTTTTTTAGAAAACAAAATAAAAAATAAATCACAAATAACAAATAGAAGTGTTTGTCAAGTAGAAGTACAGAGATTTGTCCATTATTTTAATGATAATGTATATTTTTTTAACTATACATTATTATTAACTAACATACTTTATATTTTAAATGCACATTCATTAAATTATTATGTTACATACCTTTTAAATGAATAATTTGAATTATTATCCTTTCTTTAAATTATGCTACACCAATTAATTTTTTTCCAGGGGAGGGCAACCGGCCTTGTCACCCTTGGTCATATCATATGTGGGTGTGGGACCTCTTTCTACCTAGAGTGGACATCACATATTTTGCAGATATAAATTTAAAATTTATTAAAGTAAAACAGTATTACTTTTTATTCATACAGTTTTTGTAAAATAGATTTTTGGATGACACATCTATTTATAAAAAATAGCATATTATATTTAAAAATAAATCAGAGGGATAGCTACTTAAAGTTCACTTCTTTCTCGTTCAAACCGAGATCTTGAATACTGAGTAGAGCATATTGCATGCAACAGTTGTGAAAAAAGTAGAGATCTTGTAACTATTCTACATAATTGAAATTCAAATTATTCTTTATTCCAATAGACTGTTATAAGCACTTTTGAATCGTCGAATGAACATATAAGCAAAAAGGTACCACTGGTTCGGAAGGCAGTTCTGCTAAGAAGAGCCAGCAAATAACTCAACAGATGCTGTTTTCAAAGTCAATGGTATAATTTAATTATTACATTAGTTGGCAGATATCCTGCATGATGTTCAATAGACATTTATTCCATTGTTTATATGTTCATTCGACCATTCCAAAGTGCTTATAATAGTCTATTTGAATAAAGAATAATTTGAATTTGACATAAATAAAAGGTAAGGGGGTATCCTGGACAAATTTAATTAGGTAAAAACAATTGTAATTTCATGAATAACTTACAATGCATTTTTGCACCTGTATTTTTTTAGATAGTTAATTGAAGATATATTATTACAATGTATTGACATATTTGGTTATTGCATGGCATTAGAATGAAATCATAAAATAATAAATGTATAAACAAAAAAGATCAACAAGTTTTTAAGAATTATCTATGAAGATTATAAAATAATAAATATGTAAACAAAAAAGAGCAACAAGTGTTTGAGAATTACCTACGAAGATAAAGTGCACAGTTACTTCACAATCAGTACATAGCACAAGGCCATTATTGAATACATATCAAACATGCTACTGTCATGTCAGAATCAAGGTGAAATTAATCTAAGCTGCCACATTATGCTTTTAAAACATTGAAAACACCACTAAATCATATAATTATATCGTCTTTATCCTCTTTCTATTAACCCAATGAATTTCGACAGTTGCAAATACAGGAAATCGAACCATGTGTATTAAAGTCAAAAAAAGAAGCGCGACTCCGACATAAAGGTCTTCGGGCGTGAGAACATTTTTTTTTCACGCAGTACAGGATTCACATGCATTCGTGCTAACAAAAAAAATCCATAGGCAATTATCTACGGTTTATAGTGAAACTCACTGACCTTTCTGTAAAATATTATTGAACCCAGCCAATGACCTATATATCCTAGGTACCGTTGCATGCGCAGAAAGGCACTGCCAGCTGAATAGTCTATCTGGGATTTCGAAAAGATAAGGTGCAAAAACAGAAAAAAGAAATGGGAAACTAATTATAAATCCTACATCTTTAAAAAAAACATTTAAAATCACATACCTATAAAAGTTAAGCATAGTGTAAGGTTCACAAGTTCTTCAAGTTATAACCTTATTTGAAAAACATATTATTAGTCAAAGTTAAAATATCGCACAACGTTTAGCACTATCTTTTTCACGACCAACATGGTGTTCGGTCCACAGACCATTAATACTTAGGTCCGCCATTTGTGGTCGATGACCACAAATATGTAGAACTCTTGATGCTATAATATAGTCTGTGGTATGAAACCGTAGAGTATATTATATTAAAATTTATAATTGCCACATGAAAATATTCTTTTTCATTTTTTTCTAAATAATATAGAAAAATGTAAATACTTATTACAGGTATTTCTAGTATGGCTTAAATATGATTCATTAAAAAGCGTTTGATACAGATTATCGAGTAACTAAGTAATTCAGCTGAGCGCAGCGAAGCTCTTACTGGTCAAAAATGTGTTTCGTTGTAATGCTACTCCTCCTAGACCGTTAAAGCTACAACTTTGAAATTTTGCAAGAACGTTGTGGACGACACGGTGATCCCAGCGAAGTAGCTGTTTGGCGATAATTGTAATTGTAGCTTTTCAGTAAATAGGTAAAATGTGTCCCATAGGGTTAATAATTAATCTTTCGTTCTGTGGAACGTATTAAATACCACACGCACAGATTGAACCTTGACTAACCTCACTCGCGCGGACAAGCGCAATATATGTGGCTTCTAATAATAATAATAATTTTATTCGTGGATCCCAGTAATAATAATAATCATTATAATTTGACCTTACTGCAGGGACAAATTTTAAATACAGGTGCCGTACATCAGAAACTCAATTAACAATTAGATCTCTTTTGCTACAAAATCATTTATAGAATACAGATACTATTCTATTAATAACTTTTCGGCTCCATGAATAAAGCCCTATTCATAAAATACCTTACGCCATAAAGACCTTTTCTAACAAAAGATCGTTTCTAACAATTGACCTATTCATATAAGGACCGTTACGTCGGAGTCTCAACATGATATGAGTTTATCTAAACTCGCATTTTTTCATTGGGACTTAGTTATTTTTACTAGCAAAACAAACAATATATCCCAATGGTTTTGAGATATCAGATATAGACATACCTATCCTGCTGTTGCCAGGATATATAGCCACTATAGGATAAAGGTAAACATTTTTAAAATGTAGGTGTGAGTAACGCAACATAGTCCTTTCCTTATTTACCGCCAAGATATACCAACGGATGATTGGTTTGGAGGTAAATCAAATATACGACTCGACGTAAGTAACGTAACATTTATAAGAACTTTCCAAAATATACATAATATACAACTGCTTTTATATTATGAGGAATCTAAAAGCGATCATGGCATTTCTTTATTTTCATTTAAACTACCACTGAGATAGTAAATCAAAGTCTGTTAAACGTTGCAATATAAAAGTCCGTTTTTTTAGTTTCTTTTTGCTTTCGTCTTTGTCAGAATGCTTTTCTTGTTCCTTGGCTGCCCCAGTTTTTTTTAATGTTTTAGTTTTATGTTCAACATTATCCTGAATTTCACATTTCAAATCAAAAGGACATTGATCCGCTGAATATATTGGCACCATAATTACTGGTACGTAATTAGATTTTCCACTTTCATTCTATAACAATTAAAATAAAACAAAATTAAAATTGTTAGTACAAGTAAAAAAAACGAAAATAATAAAAATCCTTGTGTAACTAAGCTTAAATTATAAAGATAAACTATACATTAAATAAAGGTAAGTTAAATCATATTTCCACGTACACACATTAGGTACATTAGCATAAATAAACTAATATATTTAACTATATTTTTACAAACAAGACGATGTCAAGATTCGTAGGAAACCTTATTTTCCGCCGCGCATTGGCAACAATAGTTTTTTACTGCAGATAGAGCTTTAGAGCCCACTAATTGCTGAACTATTGCCTTTAAATCGTTTTCATTGACATCTTTAGGTTTATGATTTTCCCATTTTCCTTCTTTATTCATTTGTATCAAAATAGGTGCAGACATTCCCAAAGCATCCATGCCCGGTTTTGCTATTGGCCTGCAATGTTTGGATTTTTTATTTTAAATTAAATATGGTATATAATATAATACTAAAAAAAGCTAATTTTAAAGATAAATTAAAAAAGTATAATAGCTACAACTAAGTATTTATAGAACTCACACTTTCACCATTTTTTCAAGATTTTTTTCCGTCATTTTCGTTTATTATTATTATTAATTATAAGCTATAAGTAACAATTACACTTTTATAATTTTGATTTGTGATTTATTTTTAAATTGACTTTTGAAATACGCTATATTTCTTAATATTTCACCAGTACTCTGTTAATCTATGTTTAATAAAATAATAAAAATGCTTGATAAAGTAGGTTCTACATAATTTTATTGGATGTTCTTTTGGTAGACTTCCCAAATAGACTCTCTATTTGGGAATTTCTTATAGAATTTACGATGAACGTTTTAAAAGGTTCGTCACAGGATCTTCTTCTTATCTATAATTGTAAATAACCGCTTGTTACATATTTGTTTTATTTTGTTAACATGGACAATATAACTTATGATATTGCAGTCCAACATATGTAGTTCATGTTCAGAACATAAACAAATATTTATTATAATGGAATATTATAATAAATATTTGTTTATGTCCTGTTTGTTTACGTCCAATTTCATATTACTCATATTGCCACAAGGAAAAGTGTATTATATTTTTGACGCGAATATGATACCTACTTTAAAAAAATAACAATATACCTAACTTAATAATTTTAAGTTGGCCTCTCAATTTTTATGAATGACTTTTAGATCGGCTTATTCAATTTAATTATGAAGTATTTATTATTTTTAACTAATTCTTATCACTACTAAATAATATATAGCAACATTGTATAAATATGATTTATTTACAAAAAATTTCACATTTTTATTTTACCATTGGGACAGTAAATCGAAATCTGTGTGTCTACTTAGAAGCCAAGGTTTTGGTTTATTTAATGGTCCACCTCCTTGTTTTAATTCGCCACCTTTTGTCTTCTGTGATTTCTTACAAGAGTGCCATATGAATCTAAAAAAAAATTATGTTAAAAGAGATTAAGAAAATAAAAATTACACACATTAGGCATTTCAATAAAAAAAAATCATAATAAGTAGTCTCTTTAAATTTTGACATGATTTTGGTTTTGGTATAATTTTATGTGCTTTTATTTACTATAATTATAAATATCAGCTTCACGCTGTATCCCGCACACAGCAGAGTAGGCAGAGGGAACCTAGTGTTAAGATACTCCGTTCCCCACTTTCTGCCGAATTCTGGAGGCATTCCGTGTTGAGTGGCAGAACTCTACGCCGCAAACTTTAATTTTATATTTGACACATTTTCGATAATATGTATATAGATTGTATTGGCTGAAGTTAATAATATTTTTCACAAATTTTGTAGAACAGAGTCATCTATTGAAACAGTATAGTTTTGCTTAACATTATGTAGTAGATGGCGTTGATGACGATGTTGGGTTTTTTACGTTTTTATGTGTCGCTCTTACTAATAGATGTAGCTAAGAGCAAATTAAGTTAGTTTGTAAAAAATATTATAAATAAATTTTCAATTATTACTGTTTAAACGACGACTTGATAATATTCTCGTTTAGTTACTCTCGAGACCGTTTCAATAAATAAATCACAAAAGTGAATATTACTGTATTTAATAATGGTAGCTTTGTGTGCGTGCGTGAGTGTGAGCGTTTGCGAGTGTGAGTCGATTTTCACTCGGGGAAATGAAATTGAATGTTATCGTTTCTTCGCTCTGGTGTCGAGGCCTAGAATTGCCCAACACGCAATGCCTCCAGAATTCGACGAAAAGTAGGGGATGGAGTGTTTTACCACTAGACTAGGGTAGGCAGAGGCCTACCCTGCTACATGCAGGATACAGAGTAAAGCAGAAAATAAGAAAGAAAAATTTGCTTTATTATTTGCAACACCGATTTATGTTTATAAAATATGAAAAGTCGATGTTTCAACTCATCGCAATAAATAACAAAAAAAAGGAAATTAATAAAAGCAAATAAGCAGGCTAAGCTGCGCGCCTCCACTTGTTTTATAAAAATCGGTAGCGATTTAAAGATTTTACCATATAAACTTTCAATCCCTTATCCTTGCACCCTTAGGGGGTGAATCTGAATTTCAGTAGTTAGTTAGTTAGCGTCTGAATTTCAAATTTTATAATAATCGGTGCCTATTTGAAAACAAATCCATACAAACTTTCAACCCCTTTTTCATCCCTACACGGTTAAAATTTTTCAAAATCTCTTCTTAGTGGATTATGTTAGATTTATAAAAACATTAAGATTGAACACCATCTGTATGATTTTTTTTATTTTGATTGTAGCAGAGTCTATACTTTAGAAATAAAGGTTTATTTGAACGTATAAAATGTAGGTAAATCTATTTTACTTTATACTAGAATATGTTGTCTAATTGTGCACTACACGTTATTCCCACTTCTTCGTTAAAATTTAGTTCTTAAATAAGGAGGCAACCCTTGGTAAATACCAACGGATGCCTGTAAGAGATTGCTCAAAGCAATACGGCCGCCTTTGCATAAATTTTATAAATATATATTGTTATTATACTGTTATCTGTATTTCTTTTTTTTTCTCTGTGCGCACAAAAGTATATTCTATTCTATTATTTGTTTTTTTTTTATATAAACATGATTATTTATCAGTTGTTACAATATTAACAGTTACCTTGGAGTCCTAACAGTTTGATTGTGAATAGGACATTTGAACTCCCAGTCTGGTAATTGTAAGATGTATATAATTTCTTCATCCTCTTCTGCTTTCTTTCGTTTTTCGGATTCGGTCTTCGCGTAGGGCTGAACACAAAAATAATTTACAATATTTTCTACAAACTTGTTGCTTAGCGATTATATTACAATTTTACTATAATAATCTATCCAATAAAAACATTGGCGAATTTTGCTTTAATCAGAGAGTTTAGTATTAATAAATTTGTAAAGTTAATTAGATAATATTTTTAGGATCCAAAAGTGTGTTTTTAAAATTTAAAAAATAACCTAATTTTACAAATTTTATACGTTAAAAATATTACAACATAAATAATACATACAAATACACTGGGAGCGGATATTGCCTCAGTGGGGTCGAGGAATCCATCTAAGATTTGTTGGTTTATCTTATATTTGCGTGCCAAGTTGAAATGTTTCACATCTTCTTGGGTCATAGGAAACGTGATTAAAGGTCGTCTGATAACAAAATATGTTTGTTTAGTTAACAAAGGAAACATATAAATCGAACTGCTTATAAACAAATTTAAAAGAATGCATAAAGAAAAACACCAAGAAAAAAAATAAGCCTAATGAAGTGAAGACTTTGTATAACCACAAGAATTAACATTCAATATCCATTTAATTATTACAGATCATTACTGATATTTCCAATAATTTTATTATTTTTTACATTTAGATATACCTGTATAACGTCTAAGAAAATATAGGTACCTAAATGGATCCAAATAAAGAGGTCGTTGGGGCAGCTTAAAATGTTTCTTAATATATTCTTCATCAAGAAGCTCGAGCTTATTTTTATTTTGACTTGACGTTTCCGCGATCTTTTGTGGCCTAACATTGTGATCCGTGTCTCCACGGGGCACCAGGCAGATCAGAGGCAGACTCCTATGCTCTGCGCTGTGGGCACCGGCACCGGTGCAGGTGCAACAACTATAAACAAATTAAATTTCACTATGACATTTTGAAAGGATAAAATTATAATAAAAACCTTTTTTAAGATAAGGTTGACATCACCGTTGCTCAGTTGCTCAATGTCTGGTAAACGTAATGGTTGTGAATTCGATGCCCTTTCGAGAGATTGTGTTTGGTGGCGATGGTGGTTATTTCCCTGGTAACAGAAGGAAATCTCACTATACTGTACGCAATTAGGTTCTAAGGTGGAAAGTAAAGGTATGAATATCATTTTTCGCTGCAGATGATGAGGCTCGATGAACATAAGAAGGAAATCTGTTTACATTTTAATTAATTACATTACATGAATAACAAAAGTACAACTTACATAATATATTTATTTTCGCTTGTAAGCTTACTGCTTTACATCTTTATTTTTGCTATATATTATTTTTTTTACTAAGGTAATTTAAGAATAAGTAACATTTTACCAAAATCATATACATTTATAAACGTACAAATAATTAATTTGAATCAACAAACAATAATAGAATAAAAATAAGACTTTATGACGTTTTAATAAGAAATACAATTATACAAATTTGTTAAAATTAAAATTTCAAATTGCAACTGAACGCCGTAGCTTATACTACAAAGTAAAAATGATATACATGCATTGGGTATACCTTGCCATTGTTTCTGGTAAATCTTGTATCACAGAATAATTTTATTATACGGATTAATGCCCCAAGGTTATCATTTTTATATTTATATATATATTTCTTTAAATTTACGTATATTTTACATTATTTAGTAAATTTTGAAAAATGTTAAAATACAAAATGTAATTGACATGATGATATTTTTATAATTCTGATTTATAGAATATTAAATGGCCAGCCAAAAAAATCTCTCTTTACTACTATACTCTTTTGTCTCCAATAAATATTACCTACATGTAAAAATATTTCATGATACGGGTTTCATATTTGGGTGTTATATTTGTGGTGAGTGCGGGAATAAAATTAAATTAAAAATCTTTTAAGTAAAAACTAGTAAAGCAACAAAGTCCACAATACACAATAAGAAGAAAAAGAAGGCGAAAGAAGGGAAAAGGTAATATATAAAATAATATAAATTTGCCACGTAATATTATATGGAAGGAGCTCGAACAAAGTAGCTGGCTTCCTCGTCGGAACGTAAATCACGACTGGTGCATATTGAAGGCAAAGCTTGCCGCGGCCGGCCCTCGGCAACGGTACCGGTTTTTCTGCAAGTACTTAATACACGTTGTCCCTTTTGCTAATTTTGTGAGCGCTCGATCTGCTGCCGAACTGGCTCGCGGAGTGGAGGCTCTCGCTCAACGTGGCCAAGACCCAAGTCCTCTCTCTTGGGTGCCACAGGAGCCTGCCTCCTCCGCCAAGCCTGCAGGGGCAGCAGATTCCATGGAAGCCCACCGCGACGTACCTCGGCGTCGTGGTTGACCGGAGGCTCACAATGAAAGGACACGTGAGGAAGGCTGCGAACGCAGCAAAGGTGGCGCTGCACCTGCTGCGCCCCCTCCTCCGCTCCCGCCTCCCCCTCCGTCTGAAGCTCGCCCTCTACAAGGCGTACGTCAGGCCGCACCTCACCTACGCCGCCCCGGCGTGGTACGCCCTCGCGAGTCCCCGCTAACGCAACATCCTGCAGGTCGTCCAGAACGTTGCCCTCCGGCGCGTTACCCAGGCTCCCTATTTCGTCAGGAACGCGACTCTTCAGCGTGACCTGAGAATAGAGAGCCTGGAGGATCACATCCGCCGGCTCGCGTCCAATCCCTCCCCCTGAATCCGATCCCGAGTCCGACTCCTGAGCTGCCACCATGGTCGCTGGTCGCTTAAGCTGGGCCTCCCTCGGGTCTACCGAGGGTCTCACCCGGCTGAGCTTGACCGCCCAGGTGGCATGCAGCTCATCCTTCCCCTTGACTTAGTCCCTCTCCTCCTTGTGCCCCTGTCACCTAAGGCAGGCGCATCCCATCCCCCCTATACGCCTTCCTGAAGACGTACCCATAGCAATGGGTGGAGAATGAAGCCACGACCATAGGGCTAACGCCCTGCAATCGTTTCCTGGCCTACGGGCCAGAAGTGAGAAAACTTCCTAATTTTGTTCAGTTTCACCGACCGGTGAGTATTATTCTATTTATTTTACAATTGATTAAGGTTAGTTAAGTGTGAATGTATATGTGTATAATGTATATGTATATGTTATTTAATTGTGTGAAAAAAATATATATAATATGTATAAATAAGTGTGTGTTATAAGATAAGATTTATTACTGAGTCACCCACATCACTCCCCTCCAGAGACCGTGTCTAAGGGCGATAAAAATCGGTAAATTTAACCTGTCGTCCAGATCTGGTCGTTTTCAAACTTGGAGAAAAAGCTGTAGGAATCTTTGAATTATATACATTTCAGAAATCGTCTTTCAGTGTGTAGCTTAAGCGTAGATTGAACTACTATTCAGTGCCCACTTCATCTAACATTTTTTATCTAAAATGTTATGTATAAAAGAACAGTAAAAATATTTGTTCTGTACATTTAGTATTTTTGACTGATATGAATAGAGGGAGACTTAAAAAGTATAGACAGCAGTTTTAGGTTTGAGACATTAGTTATCTATAGATATGATGATAGGTATACCTATTATAAAAAACAGTTCAAGTTTATAAAATAGAACTCATACGAACAAATTACTCGTTCGTGTTTCTAATCACACAAATTAGATGAAAGGATGGCGACGTAGATTTTCTCTTGTAGGTACTAAATGTGTGAAGCTGAATAATAGATATATATTTAAAAATACGAACGACCATAAAGAATGGTTATTGCTGAGTTGCAGACCAATCATAATTTCTCTAGATCAGGATATACTGTGATGGAGCCAATAACTCCGTTGCCGTGAGCGATAAATACTAGTACTGTAAATTATACCCTGTTAACTTCTAGAATAATAGAATTTTAGTCTCAATACAGTAGTGTAATAGAAATGAGATTGGCTTGAATTTTTTTATCAGCATTGAAGTGCTGTAAAAAATTGCTGTTGAAAAGTGACGCGTGGCGATCACACGCTGATTGCGATATTAGAGCCATCGTTTTGTAGGATATGATAAGTTTGTTTGAAGAGACTCCGTTTGTTTGAAACTATCGAATCAATCGGGGCTTAGTCTTAAATATTGAAATGTGTGTTAGAAACGACTAATACTTAGTCGTCGGTCACGTGTAGGGGATTGGTGGGGATGGCTTTTGTTTTTTAATTCGTTTGGATTCTTGGCTAATTAAGGTAAGGTATATTTATGAAAATATAAATATTAAATATTTATATTTATGTTATGTATTTAATATTTATATTTTCATATATACCTACATAAAGTAAGTAAGTAAGAAGTCTTTTTTACTTGTGCTATGTATGTGTTCTTATTTATTTTTATTACTTTACATAAATTTAAATTATGAAATCGTATTATTAAGAAAATATGTAATTGTCGTTTATTTTCAAAAAAACAGACAAAAGTTAGTGTTAACACACTATGTCCTCAGAAATAATAGAATAAATCGACGGCAGCAAAGAGCAAACGGCTATCTACAAAATCACTAGTTTTCAGGAGAGCGTTTTAAAGGCTAAAATGTTATAACTTTTACAATAAAGAAGCTATCTGTTTAAATTTGGAATAGTGAATTATTTTAAAATTATATACTACTTAGTATAGGCAAAATTTCAATATGTTTATTATTTTTCAAAATACGGTAGATGTCTTTTTGTAGCCATCTCGAAATGACTAACAAAGTGAGTCAACTCATCCTTAAACGTAGACGTGGACGGTGAAATCACGTTTGTTTTTTCAATAAGTCTTGACAACGCTTTGTATATTAATGAAATACTTACATATTATATTGTAATAAATGCACAAATATTTACATTATTCATACTTAGTTAACACTAAAAGGTAATGCAGTTATCTCACTATACTTGCATTGCTTACAATGAACAACCATTGATCTTACAACTGAACCATCATTGATCATCAAGCAAACTAGAAACGAATAAGTGCCAGATACCTTTGTTTATAACAAGTCAACGCACCGAATCACCCCACGTACACACGGACGATTGAATATATCCGAGTGTACTTCGGCAATTCTTAAAATGCCGTCTTAAATGGTGTATACGTCTTTATGTACGTGAGAATTTCGGCGAAAAAAAAATATTACAATACAAAACAAAGAATTCTGAGTTGAATTATGTAAAAAACGATTTTGGCAAAAATGCAGTTGTCTTTGTGTTCTTTGCTGCCGTCGAAATATAAAAAATAACATTCCACTTCAAAAACCGAACAACGTGAAGATGAATAAAACAACTGCCAACAACTCCAGTAGGTATATAATGTAGACATTCAATATAAAGTTATCTTCAGAATTTGCTTACGTTAGGAAAGCTAAGCACCTGTTGAGTATCGATCAAACACTCGTTGTCACGCATTACAATGTTATTCTGTACCCTTTTGTTTGATCTCTCTCTCTCTCTCTCTATCTCTCTCTCTCTCTCTCTCTATCAATTTCCATTCTGCATAATTTTTAACGACACAGATAAAGGTTATATTAAAAGTTCTGTTTGGAAATACTTGACGTTATTTGGTAACCGTTCTTTATAGGTTATGAATTTCGATTTATCTATTATTATTTTTTGTTTATGTTTTTCTAGTAAACAATGAATATTTTACTATCTAAATAATTGACATATAGTTATATAGAAAATTTGAGTTGTTTTAATTGCGATATTTGTTATGCAGCAATGATTTTAAGATGTTATTCATTTTTAATAAGATTTTAATCATCTTTAATAAGAAACACTGAGCCTGCGTAAAAAATTGTCACGATTAAAAACGTAAATATAGTTTTACGTTGTTAACTTGCTCTAAACCTTTACAGTGTACGCATCGTAGAGATTTATATTGATATAAGTATTATATTGTCGCCATATTTTGATATAATACTAGCGACCCGCCCGCGGCTTCGCCTGCGTGAACTACGTTATTATTAATTTCTGTCTCCATGAGAACCGACTTCCTATAAGTGAAGTCCATGCAAAATTTGAGACTCTTAGCATTTGTAGTAACGAAGTTTCATACAATCTTTCAACCCCAAAAACAACCCCTTAAAAGTCGAATATTGCAAATTCCCGTCTTAGCGTGCACCTACGTCCTATAAGTAACTCCTATGCAAAATTTGAGATTCCTAGCACATGTAGTTTCTGAGATTTTATGATGAGTGAGTGACCTTTCGATTTTATATATATAGATAGATAACTTATTAAATCTCACACGACAAACGATTTATCGGCTCTTTAAACTGAAATAGGATAACAATTTCTCATTGTTAAATAGATTGTAATTTTATTAATAATTCTCAATCAGTTTTTAATTCTTTAACATCTGACTTAAAAACTATGCGTTACATTTTAAATATATTTGAGTTATTTACAATTACATAAGCATAACACAACATATGTATGTTTATATATAAGATGTGAATGAATAATATTTTAAAACGGGTTAAGTGTGAGTCTGATTCGCCCACCAAGAGTTCAGTATCAATTTCAGGATTGTATTTCAACGGGAAGTACAACTCATAGAAAATCACAAATCTAAGTTTGTATATGCAACAGTTAAGTAAAATAACCCATAGGTTTTGATAACGCCGCAAGTATTAAACAAAATATAGCAAGAATGATGTACCTATAAATCCTCGTAGCTTCTGATTACATTGACTTAGAAGCTTGATTTTTTCCTGTGCTCCAAGGAACCGCAGACTTGAAATTTTGATAGTTATTTGATAGGTACTTTCTTCACGTGACAGCTGGCCCAGGAATTGGAAGTCGACGACATTTTAATTGACCTTATTTGTTTCCCTTATTTATTCACATGTCGCTACTGCGCTGTTCAATAAACAATCATTATCGTGTCGTTACGACGTCATCATTTCCATTAGTCTTTGGGTCAGTGATGACAACTTGAGCACTACCTAATAAAGGATTGTTTGTTTGTTCCGTGTCGATAGTTGTGAGTTCGATTCCCAGTTGAAAGAATGATTTTATAACGCTGTACTTTCCATGTCTGAATTCGGGCGGAAAGTGGAGGACGGCTTTTCTTTGCCTACAAGAAGTGAAAATATGCTTTACACACTCATATTACAATTATTAGGGGATTATTTAACTAAACATGTTATGAATTCATAATGTAATTATATTATTTAAAGTCAGTCGTGGCGCCGGGCAGAAGAGTACGACTGTAAGCGCGTCAGGTCGTGGGTTCTATTGCCACCTGCGGAAATTAAATATTTAATATTTTCTTTTGCTCGCTCTGACGTCTGGCGAGATCCGCCACTCAAAAAAAATGTCTTAACAGGTACGGAGTACTAGTAGACTTAACACTATATTCCCAGGATACTTTTGCCCTACATGCGGGATATAATGTTTAAAAAAATATATTTTTAAATAAAATAAATGAAGCAATTCAATTCACAAATTTGTTTTATATAGATACCTATGGTTTTATTATATGACGTCCAATACGATGATCGTTTTACGGAACACTTATTATTTTCAAATATATCTCGTATTTACTTAAAGACTAGCGGACCCGGACGCGGCTACGCCTGCTTGAAATATAAGAATATTTATTAAATATATTTATGAAATTATTTTCGGTTTTCAACAGAATTAGTAAGAAAATATAAGCTTAAATAATCAAAAACAATAATAATAATATTATTAGAAAAAATATCTGAGTTATTGAAATGAACCAACAAAAGAAGTAAAAGTAACTACAGGATATTCTTAATATTAGAAAAAGTACCTAAAGTTTTCCGTGCGTGCGTACATACTCGTAGATATCGACTCTATGAAATAACTAAACTTTTTTCTATATTAAATAGGATAATTTTTGCGATCCATATCCAATAAAGTCCCAGGACCAAACTTTACATTACACCATGAAAAGAAGAGAACCAAAGTGTAGTTAAATTAATTATAAACAGTAAATAATTACATAAAATCAACAATAGTTCGAAAATGTATGAAAATTTATAAAACCGTCAACGTCATCTGCCCGTTCGCGTCGGTCATACTGTGCTGCCCGTAGGCTAGGTCATTTCGAATCAGTGACATCTCCTTAATTATTTATTAGAATATTATACAGTAAACTATAATTTCAATATAGATAAAGTGCTAAAAGTGACTATTATAACAAAAACATAGTAAATCGTACCAGTAGATCCAGAGATCTTAGCGTTCAAACAAACAAACAAACAAACTCTTCCGCTTTATTATATTAGTATAGATAGATTTAAAACTTTTATACGCTTAATTGTCCCCAAGAAATACAAATTTTCAATATTGTACATCAAATATTGTATTCCAGTGGTGTTTGTCGGAAAAATCAATTGCAGCTATTTTATCACGATCAATTGAAGAGGTGATAAGTATCGATAAACTTTGTTATCGAGGCGCACATATCAAAGCTTTAGTACCAAACGAGGTTTAGTATGACAAAGGACTGAACTTTTTTGACACGCGTTTATGGCCTTTATAATTACTTATAGCGAAATAATGCCTTTGTGGATTTTTTTTCACATAGGTATTCTAAGGGATTTATAGTCGACTATCTGAATTCTATAGTAATTGAATTACCTAGAAATTTAAATAATGAAAACAGGTAATATAAATTAATTAAGTACTTTTTACTTCAATAATTTTTCTCTGCTTAGCTTCACGCTGTAAGTACCTATGCGTGTCACATACCAAGGGTTTCGCCGTTATCCGCCATTTTTGGAGATATTTTTGAAGACTTTGGGTGTGTTTTGATACGAGAGCTAGGAAATGAATATAATTTATTCCGTCGAGTCGAAATAGAACTATTTACAATTAGTACGCTTTGCCGCAACGCGACGAACGTGACTTCATCGATTTATATTTCAGTTTCATCATGTTGTATGAAGTTGGTCCTCTAAAGCTCTCAGCAGAACTGCCTTCCGAACCGGTGGTAGCTTTTTATTCATATGTTCATTCGACGATTCAAAAGTGCTTGTAATAATTGCCTATTTGAATAAAGAATATTTTGAATTTGAATTTTGAATTTGAAAGATTGAAACCGTGAATTTAAAGATTAAAATTGACTATCTTCCTGTTATATATTATTATTATTAATAAATCAGGGACGTGTTTCTTATATTTGTATGGGGGTTATATTATTAAATTTTTAATTATGAGGGGACGCCGGCGAATGTTGGAATGTAAAATGCCTAGACACACAATGGACTCGTATTCAAGTCGGTTCCCAGTTATGAAGGTTGCATTATACTTAATATAATAATTGAAATTATTTCCTTGTTTATTATCTTAATAATATGTAAAAATTTAGTTTTCTTCAAATATTTTTTGTAAATATGAAAAAACAAACAATCTAATATTTCATTTATATTACATAAATATATTGTATCGTATTCTATATAAATATTTGACAGTTAAATGTTGATTAATATTTATAATGATATAAATAAATATGGCTTCGTAGTCGCTTATCATACCTAGCGGATGCCCGCGGCCGCGTAAAGGTATTGTTTATCATATAAAAAGCATTCCTAAAATAAGCGAAATATTATTTTAGCAACGAATATGATATAAACTATTAAAAGTATGGTATAATTTAAATGTTATTATTATATGAAAATCTTCATAACATAATTTTGATCTTATAGTATCAAGTGCCAAATAACCTACTGGTGGACTATCCACCGCTACCTTGTTAAGACACCTAAAGACGAGACGTCTACGGAAAGATAACATCTATATTCTATAATCCCATGGAGTCTCGTAACTGATTTAAAAATCACCACCAAAGAATTTTAACACTTGTATATTATTTACGTTAATTATATTTAAGTATATATACCTTTTTAGAAAACATATATAAATTCTATGAAAACTATTGTATTAGCGAGAGCTCAGACGATTTCCAAAAGGCGCGGGTTAAAATCCGCTACGTTCAAAGTTTTATACGTTTTCTTAAATAAGTATTCTTCTTCTTAAGTGAGAAATAACATTTTAATAATAAAAAATACTTACTCTTAATAATGATTCTTACATTAATATAATCGTCTAATTCTAAAACTAATAATTTAATCAAAATGTATTGTAAAAATGCCAACATAAGAAATACTCACGACAATCAAATTTGACATATTTTCCCGCCAAACTTTACAAAGCGCGCGTCATTCCGGCGCCAAGCCCCTCCCCGACAGCTCGGCGACCGCACCCGAGAGAGCCGACAAGCCGGGTGGCGCGTAACAAAATTATTGAGACCAAGGAACATATATACTAGAAGAAGCGTAACTCATATACAAAAAAAAATGACAATAGCTTTACACGCGTATACTACTAGCACCCTCGTGAATGAGCACCAGAAAACGTTTAGAAAAAAAGAGCGGGAATATTCAAATTGAGAAATTAATACACACAGTACATTTAATAGTACGCAATATTGGGATAATTTTAATTGCAATTCACAATTAAATATTAACAAATAAACATTTGTATTGAAAAATCACAATTACCAATTTATTATAATTGTTCAAAAATAAGCAAGTAATTGAGATTTCAATACAAACAAAATATGTTATTGTTAATATTTAATTGTCATTTGCAATTATAATTTATCAAAAGTGTAAACAGGTAATAAAATATTAGTAGGTAGATTAAAAGAAATATAAATATATAAAAATATTTTATTTTATATCATTTATATCGTTAAAAACAATTATTTTTAAAGTTATTTTATGTGTTGTTAATATCTGGTTGTAGAGCAGTGTTGCCAACCCTAATGTTTTAACAGTAGATTGATTATTTTTTATATTGTAAATTAGTCAAATTTCATAATTATTGGTCCACAGTACCATTAAGAGTTTGCATGCGGTGAATTTCATACAAAATGCAACAAAAACTATAATCGCTCGTATTTTTAGATTGCGTTGACTTATAATAATTTTCTGACCTCAAAGAGACCGTAACTCTGGTTATTTGATATTAATTTAAACTTAACATATCCGATACTCGATCTTGAAATAAACAGTATAATTATATACATAAAACCAGACGAACAACGAATTTATATAAGGATTAAGTATTTTTAGTACGTAACTCTAAAAAATGTACTATGTGATGAGTTGATAAAATTAATTATTTTAATAAAATTTATATTTTGATTAGATATTTGCATTTTAACTTAATTTTATTTATAAAATGTTTTTTGCTTTCCTGAGGTTGGCAACACTGTTGTAGAGTCTGCTTAAGTTTATTCTCCCGCCATTTTCGTAAATAGTAATCCATTCGTCGTCGCCAATAAATAATCCACGTGAGGACGCAAAGTACCTTCTAGAAAGTGTTTCAAGAGAGACAGTACAAATTATATAATCAACAGCAGGTATATTTTAAATACCCAAATTAATTAAATAATCATTTAAAACTAAAAATAGTTTAGAAATATTTTATGAGCTATTTAATTATTGCAAAGTAAAACGAAGAATGCTATTATATATGTGTATATAATAGTTACATCCACATATTTATGGCATATTATACCATTAGATATTTGTAAACATTTTCACAGGGATGCTAAGAACATGAATAAGTTACACATACAATGTACAATTCTCGTACGTTTTGCGCCGTTATGGTTAATGGGTTTGGTGAAGGGAGTCCGAGCCTGAATCCCGTCATTTTGATTTTTTTATACGTATTAGAAAGATATTATATTATAAATAAGATAAACATAATATTTCTTATAGGAATCGCAAGACCGCAAAAATGGAACTACATCGGTATCAAGTCCTCTCTCCTACAGGAGAAGAACCTGAAGATATAAGACTTGATGACATTTACCGTCAGTCAGAAATTCTAAACACGTTAGTATATTTTTAAAGAATGTTGTTATATATTATTGGCAATTTAACCTTATATTATATTACAATGTCACAACAGTTCACGAGGGAGATATAATATTGCAAATTAAATTGTTAATAATGACGTCGTAGCAATCTTATTTGACGTTTATTAAATTAAATATTTTCATTTTCTCGCTCTGTTAGCGAGACAAAGTGCGGCGCTGAATACCGCCATTCGACACGCAATGTTCCCAGAATTCGGCGGAAAGTGCGGAATAAAAGTGCCTCTTGGGAAAAGACTGTCTTGTGAACGGGATAATTTCTTTAAATAGAGTCAGCTGAAAAAATATTAATTAAAAAAAATTGTCAACATTCACGTCTTACGAGTCACGCGAGACACGTAGTTGAGGAGCAGTTCAAATTTTAGACGTAACAGTTGAAAGTTAAGCTATACGTTCATTATCAAGCTACCTTGAAATTTTTATTTATGTTGTCAACTTAAAAACAAGTAGGTATTTCTGTGGGAGGTCCTAACGAATTTCCGCTACTCAAAGAAAAAATGGTTTAGAATTATAATTCGGCAAAGGAGAATGCAATTTTTTACAAATTATTATACCTACATACATTACAAAAAATAGTTGTAACATTATTTTCTCCTCGTGTATAGATTATCCAGTATTAGCAAGGTATACAATTTGCGCTTGAACTACTGCAACAAGTTGGCGGAGACTCTGTCCACGATTCAGGAGGGCAAGGATGCGCTGAGCGCCAGGTTAGAGAAGGCGGTCCAGGAGGTGCAGGACCTGAAACAGAGTCAGGTGGAGTGGGGCGATCAGAGACAGCTGTTGATTGATACTTTACTGGAAAAAGGTATGTGCGGTTAGGTAGCTTTTAGATCTCTATTGAGTTTGTGTATATCTACATAAATTTAATTAGGTATATTATGGTTGACGTGTGGTGTGATTATGAATTATTTTCATTGGCCTTCTCTGGAAAGACTAATTAGATATAGAGTAAAGACATGTAGCTATAATTAAAACCAAGTAATAATATTTTTCCATTTTCCCTGAGTTCCCCACAAGACAGAGTCTTACAGATATAAAACATTTAGATAGGTACCTACACCACACATAAAATAGATATTTATTTTTGCGTTGGATAATCAATCTATGAAAGAAGACTATAGGTTACATTAGAACAATCTTTTTAAAGTTAAAAGTAACTGTAAGTTAGCTGTAAACATTTATTACAACGCAAACACAATTTGTTCTATTAAATAAATAGGTAAATGTGTTATTTATCAAATATAGTTCAAGCGGGTGTGTCACTAGTATTAATACAGGTGGGAAGCATCAGCGCTCCTTTTACGGGACCAGCATATAGGGAAAAATATTTCAAACCCATGCGTAAAAGAGAAATTTTCAGGATACGTCAACAGTTTAGAGGTAGCACCTACTATTTGTGGTTTGTTGTTGAACAACTTTGAACTTCATCGTCAATACCTACGACTCGATTTCGTAAGTGATGCGTGTGCGGTGGTGTCCATTTGTTAGGTTTGTGTTTGTGTGTCGTTCTGAACAAATGGAGTTTTATTTTACAACGATCATTAAATTTTATTACTTAATTTTTTTTGAAAAAATCACTTTTTCATTTTTGACAAAATCTCATTTGTTTTAATTATATTAGGCTTATATAGAGTAGTTAAAACTGTGGTTTCATTTAAAATGGTGACGACGAAACACTGTGTTTATTGAGATTAAACAATTAAATAAGGTCTAAAGGGGTCTTGAGACTGAACATATACATGACAACGAAATACATGGCGCCAGTTAAATTACTCAAGCGAGAAAAAGGCTTTTTAAAAATTATTTATTTAATTTTATAAAGAACCTTTCTGTTTTAAAGCAAGTTGAAGACAGAGAATCTTTATTAACATTTTATATAATTCAAAACAGTTAAATCATCAAAATATTAAAACACTATTGTTCGATTCCGCGAGGTGCAAGTGCGGCGTCATGGGAATGTATCTGTATGCATTGTTAACTCGACGCATGATAAGGAAAACCGACTCCGTAGATATTACGGGGGAAAGCGAGGGCAAAGAAGAGAATTAAATAATATTCATAAGAATTAGAATAGAATAGATTAAAAAAAGATAAAATGAAGAAAAAAGATAAAAACTATATAAACTTTTTAAACACCTTTTAATATTTATAACAATACAATATAAATGGAGTGCATAAAAATACAAAAAAAAAACATCCTGCCTCCTGTGAGGTTTGAACTCACGACCCCTGGTTTACGAGACCAGTGCTCTACCACTGAGCTAAAGAGGCTTGAGTGTAATAACTTGAAATTACTGTAGTAACTTAAATATGACTTAGCTTTAATATTAAATCCTTAGAGATCCTTACTCAAAGGAACTGTATTACTAAGACACTAACACTGTTATACAGTGAGGGTGAACGCCGAGCACCGCGCGGAGATCCTGCAGCAGCTCTCCACAGCGCAGTCCGCGCGCCAGCAAGCGGAAGCGGAGGTCCGCGAGCTGAAGGAGAAGCTAGAGGAGGTGCTGCGCGACAAGGAATTGCTCGACAGAAAGGACATGGAGATAAAACAGAAACTTCGTTCACGCAGTTTTGTTATTAAAAATGTGCTTCTTTTTTTCTTTTAGAATAATTGAGAATTTCTTTTACTTTTATTAGGGTTAGTAGAGTACTAACAACATAAAATAAAATTGTATGTTGTTTTTCACTTCTTACATATTATTATTATTCGAACGGTCATTCCACACGAAGGAAAATATATACAATAGTACGAAAAATATACAAAAATAGACAAAATAAAACGTTTAAAATAGCGTGAGTTGAAACTCTTTTAATTCTATCAGGTGATATCGCCACAGCAATACAAACATTTCGACTAGGTTTAATAAGAAAATGTTTTTAAGCAGTAGCTATACTTACAATAAATACAATTGTTTTAAAAAATTTTAGCTCCTCCAGGAGATGCGCTTCAACACACGAAGCGCGGACGCGAATAGAAGACACTTGGAACAACAGAATGAGTACCTATACTTATTACTATACGTTATTACACTATTAAATTGAGTCGTCATGGTGCAGTGCGACAACGCCTGACTGTAAGCCTTGATCCTTACTTGGGAGCATAAATTATTAAGACTTCCTGGATCTGGTTAAAAAACTTAAGTGCGGAATTTAGTACCGCCACTTAACACGCAACGTCTCGAAAATTGGTCGGCCGCTGTATCACGCACGCAGTAGGGTAGGCAGAGGGAACCTAGTGTTAATACACTCCGTTCCCTACTTTCTGCCGAATTCTTAAGGCATTGCTAAAAAATTGAAATATAAATGTAAATAAATATTTCACTTCCTCGAATGGGGATCGAAACGAAATCGAAAAAATCGAAGTAGCTCGATGAAAACGTATGGCCTAGTTGGTCAGTGTAGTGGGGCGGTTTCCAAAGAGCGGGTTTCCCACACGAGGAGAGAATTTTTTATTAAAATTTATATTTTCATTTCTTCGCTCTGGTGTCCGCCATTCAATACGCAATGCCTCCAGAATAAGGCAGTGCGTGGACAACGGAGAGTTTTATCTCTCGATTCAATCTGCCGCTGCGTCTAAGCCCTCTCAAGCGGGGCGGCGCGACCCTGGGATAATAGAGTGAGAGACATAGTAGAGAGAATTTGAAAATATGTTTTAATGATTACTAGTTGTTGTATAACACTTAATAATTAAAATCATAGTGTGTAAATAACAATTAAATTATCTGTTCTTAAGTACTCTTAGTGTAAGCGTTTTCCAAAGTTTATTTCGATACGGTCATTTTTACGAATACAACTATTTTTAATATATCTTGTTTACGTCACAGGATGCCGTGTCACTCTCGAAGCATTATCGATGAAGGATGCAGCTCCCAGAATAACAAAAAAAGAAAGAAATAAAAAGAAGAAGAAAATAAAAATTATTTAAAATTTAAAACCTTAAAACGGTTACTTATTGTATTATCTTTAATTTTCATATTTTTCTTAGGTTTTTTCTTTTAGTATTTTTCTTATGTTTGGTTGATTTTTATAAAGAAGTATTTTTTTTTATAAATAATTAGATTATTATCTTTTGTTTTTGTGAATATAAGGCTAATTAAAAATAAAAAGTTTATCTGATTAATGTTTTATTATTTGACATTTGTTTCCATTCGAATTGGTAAAATTGACAAAATATAAACTTACTAGCGGCCCGCCTGCGGCTTTGCCCGCTTCATCTACATGATTGTTCATTTAATAAACAGAATTGACTGACAGTCAATACTAACTTCCAAGGTTCCTTCTGCCTACCCTGCTATGAGCGCGGAATACAGCGTAAAGCTGAAGAAATAATAAAAATTAACAATTATATTATAAGAATTAAGAAAAAGCATCTACCATTTGTAACTGAATTTTTGGTAGATAGGTACCCATTTTGCGATCGATTTATAATAAATCAAAATTCACAATAAATGAATTCGCAATATTGGGATAATTATAATCAAAATTAAAAATTAACAAATAAACATTTGTATTCAGAATTCACAATTGTCAATTTATTATAATTGTTCAAAAAATAAACAATTAGTTGTGATTTCCATACAAAAAAAAATAATGTTAAAATCAGAAAAACAGCTAAATTACAACAATAACAATCAACCGCCATGTTAGTTATTTTATTGAGAATGCTAATCGAATGGTAGAAACTCACTATAACACATCAGTATTGGAAGACTTCCTTACCTGGCCCACCCTGTTAACACACACCCCCACATGTTAACTTGGAGCAACAAAATACACATAAGTTCATGCTCATACATTGAGCATTTGCAAATAAGCAAGGATGTGCTTAGCAATGCTGATCCATATCCACCATATCCACCACCTTTGGAGTTTGTCTTACCATGATACAGTGCCCCCTGCTACCCTTCCAATATTCCTAGTGACAAGTTCAATTTTTAAAAAGCTGATTTTAATAAAATTATAAGCGAATTGAACTCTATATCTTGGGTTGATGAATACTCAGTCCGGATGCGTGTTGATGATATGGTATATACGTTTTATAAAATAATCAAAGAGTTAATAGCGAAACACGTGCCTCAAAGAACGTACATCAAAAGTATCCCTGCTGGTACAATAAAGAATTTATAAACTTACTTAAAGAGAAATAAATATAAAGTACGTGAAAGATATTGTAAATATAAAACTCCTCTAGATGAGCTTTCTTTTCTAGTGCTAAAAAGCGCTGTTTATTTTTGATTGACACTTGTCACAAAAATCCTAAGTTATTTTATCTTTATCCAAAAATCCTAAGTTATTTTATCTTTATCCCAAAATCCTAAGTTATTTTGGACTTACCAGAAAAATAAACAGCAAAATAAAAGTATTATGCATCTAGATGCATTAATGATGGATAGGTACTTTTATTTTGCTGTTTATTTTTAATAGATAGCGGTATTTTAGATAGATAGCAATAGAAGGCGACGAGCCTCCAATGGCTCTGATATTTGTAACCTCATGGCATCCATTTTTGAATCCGTTGATATAACGCCATCTTCCACGTTGTTCTCATTTCATCATGTATGTAAGTTGGTAACTTTAACCCTAGGTTGCCTCTGCCTACCCAGCCGCGTGCGGGATACACCGTGAAGCTGACTTATGTATTTTTGCAAAAATATATTTGGAAGAAAGAAAAAAAAATTAAGGGTATTATTTGCAAATTCCTGCGCCCTCTGTGGGGATGGGCCATTTCACTGCAATATGTTGCGGTCCCCCCACGCGACGTCAAGACACAATGCCTAGTGGAATTTATGCATCTGGGGGAACTGCACGTGCACTGTATTGATAGTCAATATTTATAAATTTAATATTTTTCATATATTCTATATATTTTCATGGCGTTTTATAAATTATATGCAAATAGAAACATTGAGACAATCAAGTAATATATATTAAACGATTTTCACTATGAACTTTCAGGTAAATTTTTTACTGTCTTGTCTTTAAAGAGAGTTTCTCAATGATATCAAAGCAAAGATATCAGGCAAAAAAAGAGAATAAATACCTAATATTGTTGTGTCTCTATTGCAATTGTAAAATAACAAAAATCTAATTAATGTACGTAACATTTATATATACCTATTTGTTATGTGGCCAGCAAACAAAAGATAACAAATCAGTGTAAACAGTATTTTAGCTCTAGTGTCAAACGTACAGTATTTTACGTGTGCATTTTTCCATTATATGCCACATTATAAAAATGTTTATTAAGACATTATTGAACACTTATCTATATATACCAAGGTTATAAATAATTGGTATATTTAAAATCAGGTTCTCGCTGTATCACTCACACAGCAGGGTAGGCAGAGGAAACCTCGGATAAAGACACTCCGTCGACACGCACTTTTGCCTCGAAACAAATATTTTTCCTTGAGTGGGGATCGAACCAACAACCAGTAGCGTGGCCTCCGTAAATATTTAAAAGTCTACATAAAAACATTTAAATTATCCAAGTCTTATAGTGAAATCTGATGACAATGATAGCAGACAACGCCTCAACGATTAAAAGTGAGAAATGTTAAGTCTCCTAGCTAATGTTAGTCTCCTAAGTATTATAGGGCTAGTAGATAATAAACATTATCAAGCTATTCGGGTAAAAAGAAGGAGTTTAAGTCCTTTTTAAAAAACATCAATTAGGAAAGATATTATATATATACCTACAAAGACGATGTTTAGATTTATTTTAGTTGTATTGAGGACTTTGAGTTACTGATTGACATATTTTTTTGTATTTTTTGTATAATTTTATACGTATTATAGTACATTGAGGCTTACCACGATAATAATTAATCGATAATTAATAAATTATTTTACTTAATTTTCGTTAGTACTGTATAAACGAAACTATTCTAAAAGACATCGCTTTTGGAGTTATCGCTTTAATACATTTTAACATTGGCTACCACAGTTGCAGTGAAGCGCGTGCGCGTCGCAAATTGCGTGTCAAACCGTGAAATCGCATATGATGCGTTCCGGCTTGTTAGCCTCCCTCCCCTCCTCTGCCCTACGTCATCGCTCGTGTTGCCATATACAAGACTCGAATGTTACATCTTGTATCAATTATTTCGCTTTGTCGAATAATTTTAATAAAATAATTTTTTGGGGCCAGTCGTGGCGCAGTGGCACAAGTCTGTGACTGTTAAAGCGACGGGTAGTAGGGACAATTCCCACTTTAGAAAATTAAATATTTAATTATTTTTTTCAATCGCTTCGCTCTGGTATCGAGGCAAAGCGCGGCGTTTACCGCCACTCAATTCAGAATTTGGCGGAATATGGGCAACGGAGTGTCTTAACACTAGGTTCTCTCTGCCTACCATGCTGTGACCGGGATACAGCGAAATATATGTAGGGAACCAAATCGTAGTGATTGTGACATCTATATGTAACATAAAAATTATATAATTTAAATTAAAAATGGCTATTTTTTTCAGTATAATCCTCATTCAAATCCTCCTTCAAATAATCCTCATCAGAATTCATTAAGTGTAATGTACACGGTGAGAGTGACGCATTAGTCCCGGTGACAAAAGTCACCGGGCGCGCTAGCTAGTGATATAACAACAACTAAAGTTATTTAAGTATATGAATTTATCTTCGAACATGTAATTTTTAGTTTGAATTATATTTTAAAATGATATTACAATTATATTTGCACAGACTGCGTGTGGCAACACCCGTCACGGCGTAGCGGATCAACCCTGGTAAATTTGAAGGCAGCGTGAAAATATCCTGTACAATGTATACAGATATTTGACACTCGTAACAAAGTTTGTAATGTTACACGATTGTTCAATTCTTTCCACCTTGTTTACTATGGAATAGATTGTATAAGGAATATTGACTCTATAAAAAACTACCGGCTTAGTATTTAAATTTATTTTTATTTATACTTCATATTAAAATTGTTTGAATTTTTTTTTTGAATTAAAGAAAACATACATATGTAAAATCGAGTAATTATTTTCCACTATGTCCTATGTTATATATTTTTTAATTTTCTTCGTTTTAATTTTATTTTTCAAACAAAAATGTGATATCAACTACTTACAGTATTATGTTTCATTATTAGTCGAGCTTTATAGAAATCTTCGTGAAGTGAAAGTTCCATCAGTTGGAAAGATGCTTCTCAGAGTTACATGCTTATTAAAGCAATGTTTTTAATTATTCCGCACAATTATTTTTTTCAAATAAAGATTTTGAACATTTTAATTAAATTCTAATTATATATATTACTAGCGGACGCGCGCAGCTTCGCTTGCTTATTTTGGGGGTGAATTCTAATAAACTATAAAACATGTGTCCAATGAAATATTTTTAAGAGTCAAAATTTCTAATTTTATTAAAAATCGGTGGCGATTAAAAAAAAAATCCATACAGACTTTCAACCCTTTATTTGCACCCTAAGGGGGGGAATTCTAGAAAACTATGAAACATATGTGCAATTAAATTCTTTTAAGAATCTGAATTTCAAATTTTATAAAAATTGGTGCCGATTTAAAAAAAATCTATACAAACTTTCAACCCCTTATATGCACCCTTAGGGAGAGAATTTTAGAAAACGATGAAACACGTGTTCAATTAAATACTTTTACAAATCTAAATCTAAAATTTTATGAAAATCAGTGCCGATTTAATTTTTTTTCCATACAAACTTTCAACCCCTATTTCACCCTTTTAGGGTTAAAATTTTTCAAAATGCCTTCTTAGTGGATGTCCAGATTACGAAAGTAAACATTTGTCCAAATTCCACGTTTCTACCATCAGCGGTTACGGCTGTGCGTGCGTCTTACCTCAGTCAGTGAGGACAAGTCCTTTTATATATATAGATATGTATTTCTAACTGCTGCTCTTAAGAGTTACTTATTTTTACGTACGTAAGCAAAAAAAACCTACCAAATTTCAAAAATAATATTTGTAAGAAGTTTTTAGTTGTGTTATCAGTGATCTAAACACCTGATACGCCGTATTTTTATTGTAACCGATACGGTTTTAATTAATTACACTTGTCCCCGCAAAATTGAATTATTATTGCGTATACTTACTTACAATATGGTGTAGGTACGGGGAGAGCGGAGAGCGTATATTGTGATGCACCCTACTTACTTGCCCCGCCTTGCATTCCGGACGCACGTGCTTTATTTAACTACCGGGGGTTGTTATAGCATAATTAATTTTTTTGATGACACAAAATAGTTCTGATTGATGTTTCTACGTCGATGAAGGTTAACTTTTGAAAAGAAATTAAATTTATTGGTATATGATAAGAAAAATAAAATCTACCCACGGTAAGGCAGTTTACATATTTAATGCATACCAATATTTTCCATTTATTATTGTCAACAAACGTTCTACGATAGCTGATTTGTTGCAATACAAAGAACTCCACATATAAGTTCCCACCCACACTAGGTTCCCTCTGCCTACCCTGCCGTGTGCGGGATACAACGTGAAGCTGGTTTATTTTATATTTATAAGTAACTCCAATTGGAAAAAAAAAGTTTTTCTTTCTAGAATTTTTTTTCTACTCTACTTCTTAAGCTTAAACGTGACGTTGGCGAAGTGATTAGTGCTCAACTGGCACGCTTGGAACGCTATATACAAAGAACTGTGATAGTACTTTTAAGCTCCGAAGATCCTTATAGTCCCTTTGAATCTTGTTTATATTTAGACTTACAAAAGTTGCGTAGCACACTAATCTTTACTTTTCTTCTCATCTTTACAAATTAATGTTTAATAGGGATTAAAATTTAATCTATATGTACATGTTGTTGTTTTAATTAAGTTATATAAATTAAAAAAGTCTGGATTGTGCAAAGATATTTCGTATTCCAGGAACCTACCTATACAAGATATCAGACTAAGATTTCCATTTTTATCTTTTTCGTACCGACCTCGAGAACTAGTGGCACGCCCACCAAAATGATTTTTGGGTGTGGGAGGGAGAGGGTGGCCTCGTATTTCACAATTAAATTTTTCTGGCGCGATCTCAGTGTACGCCGAGCTACGCCGCACGCTTGGGGTGAGAACTAGAGCTGCTCAAACTTCGCCCTATAAATGAAATATTTTGAAAAGATTTAAAAAAAACTTAATTTTGTTACATATTATTACTTAAATATAGTTTTCTATGAATAATATTTATAAATATATATATTTAAACTATTCGCTTTTAATAGATAGGTACATTAAAACATTTTAAATCACACCTTTCGCAAATGTTATAAAGGTGTCAAGAAAAAAGTAACCGCTTGGTTTTATTAATTACTAGTGGCCCGCCCGCGGCTTCGCCTGCGTGAACTACGTTATTATTAATTCTTTATCCATGAGTACCTACGTCCTATAAGTGACATCCATGCAACATTTAAGACTTCTATAGCATTTGTAGTAACAAAGTTTCATACAAACTTTCAACCCCAAAAACAACTCCTTAGAAGTCGAATATTGCAAAATCTTAGCGAGCACCTACGTCCTATAAGTAACTCCTATGCAAAATTTCCGATTCCTAGCACATGTAGTTTCTGAGATTTCGTGATGAGTGAGTGACCTTTCGATTTTATATATATATAGATAGATATATAGATAATTTATTGCGTAAAATAAATACTAAATATAAATGGGTTTTGACCGTCACAGAGTAGGTTTTATACCTAATTGGTTCATTTATATTGTTATACCTAACATAACATATGGCATAAGCTCTTAAATATAGATATATCACAAGTATATTTAATAAAATTACCTACGAAATGTTTTCGTTATATTGTTAAAATTTTTATTTTTTTTATTTTTTTGAGAATAATATATTGTAGATTGAAAGTTTAGCAATCAGTGTTCGTCGGTTTAATATCGCAACGGCGACGACACGGCGTCACGTGCGCGCAAAGATACACTAACACAGGCGCACTCGCCCCTGTGTGGGTGACCTGAATCCCATCAAGACATCGACATTATATTATACCTAGCCTACACCATGTACTTACCCGCTTTAAGAGAAATCACCGAATTTGTAATTTAAATTATATTATATTGTATTATTAATTAAAAATATAAAATAGGTGTTAAATTATCTAATGTTTATGGCGCTCGCTAGTTGTTTTTAGTAATCGGCAGAACTCAACGCCGCAGTCACCATAACGAGAAAATAAAAATATTCCATTTATTCATTCGATTGTTTTATTTTAATATTAACACGAATAGCGAAGAAATTTATATTATACCTAATATTAAAAGTATTGCCAGCTTACAATAAACAAAATGGGTACTGTATAGTAAGCCATAACAATAATGGGATTAACAAAGTGTTGCCACATAGATATTTTACGCTTGTAGTTTACCTTTAAATTGAATTTGAATCCTATTATAGGATTTACTGTAATAAAATAAAATGTGAATGGCTTTTTAATAATAATCTTTATTGCAATGAAATAAAGTATAATATAGCAAATTTAATACCTTTGCCTTCTAGTGTTATTTTGAAATAAGGTAACAGGTGCTATAATACTAGGCGGTCTGCATTGTTGAAAAAAAATGCAAGTAGATTCATTTAAAGTATAAGATAGGTGCAATGTGAAACTCCAAATTGGATTTACTCGTACATCTGTGCGTCTGTATGACATTTCAGTATTTTTTAAATTTATTTATATTTCAGTTAATTACGTTCGTATGTTTTAGTAACATATAATAATATAGATTCGTTAACGTATACGTATACGTTTTATGGTGGTAAGAATGCTCTATTTTCGGTGTAGTGCCTTCTCACTGGTGTAACACCAGAGGAGATACAGGCACGTTGCTGGCCTTTGAGGTGGAGATAGACGCACTTTTTGAAGGTATCCCGATCGTATCGTCCTGGAAACACTGCCACAGGAAGGAAGTTCCTACGAAACAACACAGTAGTGGAGTGCCACGTACCGGCTTGCCACGCGGCGACCAGAACACTCATCGTGATAAATGTGGTAGAGCAGCGAGGACACGTCTATACCAAACCAAAATGTCAAGCCTTTCACAGATCACTGGGTCCCGAAGCATTCGATTGTATATTTATAAGTAACTGTGTTTTTTTCTTAATTGGAACTAAGATGAAATAGCAAGGTAGTCGATGCGGTTCGTAAAATTATTAAGTTGAATTAAATAAACAATAATATTTATTGGTAACAAATAAAATTTTAAGCACTAAATATAGCATGAATTGTAAAAAAACAAATCTAACATGAATTATAACTAAATTACATACAAGCTCATACAACATATAAAGCCATTTTTAATTAATAAGTCATATATTCGGCGGCGTTGGGTTCTGCCACTCAACACGCAATGCCACGAGAATTCGGCAGAGAGTGGGGAATGGAGTATCTTAACACTAGGTTCCCTCTGCCTACCCTGCTGTGTGCGGGATACACCTGAAGTCATATTTATTTTTAACAAATAAATAATCGAAAGTGTAAGCTCTCACACACAAATATGTATAGAGTGGCAAAACTTAGCATTTCCCTTTATTTGTCCAGATCTTGGACAAGAAAGTTATCAAAAAAGATTTCTAATTTCTCAAGTAAAACATGAATGTTCCACAATTCAGTATATTATATTTATTTAAAATAATATTATTATTTTAAATGTTTTTATGTCACCTATCCCATAGTTACATATAGGTACCCTTTGACAGGCTGTAAATAATTACGCTAGCAAGTGCGCCGAACGTGACCGGGAATGCGCCATCAATAATGCGTATTACTGTCACTGACTCCGCTACCCCCGTGACACGGCGTTTTTGGAGTTAATCCTTTGAATTAGAAAATTGTTATATTGTTAAATATTGTATCATTTTAATTCCTATTTTGCTTATAATATTGAAATAATTAATTAATTTATATGTTATTATAAATATATTTATATTTGACATCAGTCGTGGCGCTAGGAACTAGTCAGTCAGTCTATGAAGTTAAATATTTAATATATTTTTTTATTTATCGTTCTGGTGTCGAGGCGAAGCGCGGCGTTGAGTTTCGCCACTCAACACGCAATGCCTCCAGAATACGGTGGCAAAAAGGGAACGGAGTATCTTAACACTTATGTCTATTCTGCCACATGCAAAATAAGATTTATTTATTTTTCCTTAAACTATTCTTAAAGTTAAGTAATCATTAATGAATAAGAATTGAATTAAATAAAGAATTTGAATTTTGATAATATTAAAAACAAGATATGTTCTGAGTATTTTTAATGACATTCGTATATTTTTCTTTATTTTAAGTATAATCTTTTATCAATATATGTAACACGTTGAACAATAAACCAACTAATCCTCCTCGCGCATAGAAGCCAATGTTGTGATCGTGTGTCATGCTGTGCCTGATCCGATTAGGAGCATCTGCTAGAGATAGTTGATAACTAAAGATATGCCAAAATAAACCTTACTGCTGTAATATTATATTAATTATATTTGTTTAATTGGTTCGACGGTCTTTTTATAAAGTAAAACGATATAATTAGTATATATGTAGATGCCATTGGGTGTAGTGGAGCTGCTTCTGACTCTAAGCAATGTGAAAGTGGGTTCAATATACACTCGGTTTAATTATTCTTAGTTCTGCTTTGGGTTATGCAATTTTAATTCCACCATCACTTTCAATTCCACCACTCAACATACAGTATCTCTTATTCCAGTGGAAAGCACAGACTGGAATGTGTTTTAAACTACGTATACGGATATATTACACCTAGCACCTATATTTTTGAGGTTTGTCTAAGGTTTTTTCGTTTTCTTTTATATTCTATTTCAGCTTAAATTATTTTTCGTTACCTTCAATTCAATATCAAACAATATATTTAAAACTTTAAAGTTATAGCATTTTTACTTCCTTATAGGTGCAAACGCTCTACGACTAATTAATTTGTAATTTAAGATAATAAAGATTTTAGAATTAGGTACAGATTTATTTATGTCTATAGATTTCCACGACTTCTTCTTTGTTCTATTATAATGAGAAATATTTAATTCATAAAAAATACTTTAATTTTAGTATAAATGTGAAATAAAAGGAACAATAATATCGTAGTCACATATTTTTGGTTCTAGGTATATAATATGTTAGTATGCATAGGTAAGGATATAAAAAACATAACTTTTTCGAACTTTCATATTATCGTTTGCTCCCATTTTGTCACTGCGATAGATATCTCTGAATATGTCATGATTGGCATGGCATGTTTTAATGAGTTTTAATGAAAAATATAAATATTTTTTATTAATGAAATAGGGAAGACGTCGCCTTACGCTTAAAAATAATAATTAAAAATTATTCCTCTGAATGCTCTATCGGAATATTCCCATAGTCGTCATAAGTAACCCAATGGGTAGGTTAGTTAAGACGTCGACATAGGTACGACGCTATCGTTAAATAATTTTTTTTTTAATATTATTTTAATGACATTCAAGTGATAATTAAGAAATATGATGGAGACGATGATTATGGATGAGGATTTTAAAAAGTCGACGGCGTACATTTTCATTTCATTACCGTGGACCATTTTCGCTTAGTTCCAATAAAATTAACGGTTGGGATTAATAAAATGGTAATGAGCCACTCTTTGTCTCTCGTAGAAAAGCGTTAATTTGTGTAAATTCTGGTAGCATTGTACTATATATTTTTTTGTACAATTAGGTACATAAATAAAGAATGTTATGGTTCTTTTTGGGATTTACACAGACATATTAAAAATAAGACCGAAGGAATAGTGTATTTATATACAAAATATTATTTATATAAATATTTAATAACTTATTTTCGGGATATTATACAATTTCATAATTCACTGAACTTTCACTGAAAAGACAGAACGCATTGTTTTTTTTTAAATAGAAGTTTTGGAGATTGGAGTTTGTTAACATATTTCTAATGTAAGAACGAAGTTTGTCTGCTTTTTCGCTAAATAATATTTTCATAGAGAGTATTTTTTATAATATTTTTTTATTTATTTTAGTTACAACGAAGTATTTTATTGGGTAAAGTAGCACTCATATTCAGGACTACTTCTCATGTTCAGGATTATAGATAACAGTATTTTTTTATTGATTGAAGTTTTTCTTCTAATATATTAATGCAATTGTAAAAATAAAATATATTTTTTGCCCACCAAATATTATAATAAAAAATATATAAATATGTAACGTTTTTCTATTTTATTTTATTTAACAACTTAAAGTTCATAACAAACAATATAGCATATTAGAAAATTTTACGTCGAACTGGAAACAAAAATAAGTAAATATTTGAGTTCCCAGTGCGCGGTATTCATTCCCACATTCAACTACTATTATATAATATTATAAATAATTCATAGACCGCGTACGACAGGGCTAAGCCAAGGCTGAGTATAGTTAATCTATTACTATTAACCATTGCCCTACAAAAAGTAATATTTCAAATAGTAATGTACGTAATAATAAAGAGAAATAGATGACGGCCCAAACGGCTTTAAACGTTAGGTTAAAGCCGAAAGATTTCAAAAATAAGTATACCATTTTGAACCCTATGATAAGTGCTACAGCTCAATTATAACTAATATTATTAAAACTTTTCACTACACTAAAATAAGTCTTATTGTCTCTAAGTTAAGTGATATTTTCCCTCGATAAGCTGTTTGGTGGAATTATTAGAGATACCCAGAGAGCTTTCGAACTAGATGACACAAACGTTGCTATGGTTGATGTAAATAACAAATGAAAAGACATTTCTAAGGTTTTTTATAATTTCCCTTTTTTTTATTAATATTCTTTTTTATTATTCCTAGCAATGGTGTAACATTTTTTTAAAATTATTAATAAAAATCGTTTATGATGCGAATATGTCAAAAAATTTGGTTTTGCTTTGCTCTGTATCATACACACAGCAGGCTAGACAGAGGGAACCTTGTGTTAAGACACTCCGTTTCCGCCGAATTCAGGACCCATTGAGTGGCGGAACTCAACGCCGCGCTTAAAATCGAAATCAGACGGAAGAAAACAAAAGTAGTAGTTTTTAAAGTATATGTACAATTTCAGAGTAAATACTGTGGAAAAAGATAATAGGTACGCGAGTTTGATTGCATTATGATTGGGATATCAGTTCAGTGGACTGGAATGGAATGTTATTGGGCTGGCGAATAGCCGATACGATATTACCAATTTATTCAATAACGCTTTTAATGTTTGTTTTTTTAAAGTTCCTTTTTTATTATTTTCCCTTTCATGTTACTTCTATCTTCAAACAATAGATTGTCTAGACAAAAATATGAAATGATACCTACGAATAATTAAGTTATATAAAATAATATAGATACATTTATGAGGCCAGTCGTGGCGCAGTTACAGGGGTGTGACTGTAAACGAGAAAGGTTGTAGGTTCGATTCCCACTCGAGGAAATGAAATGTTTATTATTTTCATTTCTTCGCACTCAACAAGAAATGCCTCCAGAATACGCCGGATAAATGGGGAGCGCAATGTCTTCTTAATACTAAACTCCCTCTGTCTTCCCCTTCTACATGCGAGATATAGCGTGATACAGAAAAAAAAAGGAAAAGCAGCTAATAAATAGCATGTAAATACAAAAATCGCTCCGCCTAAAACATTTCCTCATGAATTTAACAGATTTAATTTAAAAATGACTGCGTTCAAGCCCCCCAGCTATGCCGCCCGCGGCGACCGTCCGCCCGTAAGCCCGTAAGCCCGCGCGTACGTCCCGACCCACTAAACGTCAACCGTTTGATACGTCGCCGGCGCAGGGACCAGCTCTACTCCCACTGCAACCATTACCGGCAAACCTCGAATAAACACTGTCACCCGTTCTCTGGGAAAAACAATATTTTTCCTCTATATTTGTTCTCTGATTGCGTGCGTGTTTACACAATGGCCGTGTCAATAGCGTTTGCAAACTAGTGTCGAAGTTAAATTTTATTAGCACTGAGATTTGTGTTTGCAAATGCTGGGATAACTATTTGAAAGCTTTAAAGGGAGTCAATTAGGAAGTGATTAATTAGTTAACTTTAACTAACGCTTAAATTGATATTTCTTTCAATTCTCTCCTAACCGCATTTGGCAATTTGGACAAATCATAATATTCCTATATATGTAAATATATAGTAATACTAGTGGACCCGAACGCGGCTACGCCTGCTTGACCTATACGAATATTTATGAAATTATTTTCAGTTTTCAATAGAGAGATGCGTTAAGCAACCTCATATTTGGTGACGTTTTCTAACAACAAACTTTGCTAATCGTTGCTTAGCAACGGTCGCATCTCGACAGTTGCTATTAACATAGCAGAATAAATTGCATGTCAAATTAATAAGTATTCTAATATATTGGTATATATCAAAAATATTACAAATATGAGAAAAAAAAATATCCTATGTTCATCCCGAGACCATCAAGTATCTCTATATGAGTATTTTATGACAATTAAATTAGCGGCTTGGCCCTGATTGCGTAAAAGACAGACAGACAGACAAAGTTACTTTCGAATTTATAATATAGGTATGGATTAACAATATGTAGGAACTGCTATGATATCATATATTTATCGTCAAAAAATCTGCTTTATACATATTTCTGACGTTTGTAACTCTATCAACAAATATTCAATATTAAAATAGGAATAGGTATTGTATTTTCAGTCGACTGCACAATATTTACTAGTAATTGAAGCAATCCGTTATCTTGCTTCGGCAAACATGCAGGTAATTTCGTCGGGCCACATTTATACACACACAAGATAAGGCAAACAATTAGAATTTATCACCAAATGTTCTATTCCCACTGACGTCACGTGTGTTTACAGAACTAGTATTTACCGACTTTGATTCTCGTTTCATATTGAGATATAGGTTTTAAAGTTACAATTATATTTAGATTCAATATGTCTTAGATATATTTTATGATATTTACGTCTTACGAGAAAATTCTAAAATGCCCCTTTTTTTAACTTTGTACTAGAATAAATTTTTGTAGCACACATGGGATCGATGGGGGCTTTTAGTGTTTTGCTTATCAATTGTGTAGGTACTCTAAATCTCGACAAAAAGTTACCTCGTTCAGTTTTTTATTAATTAAAATGTTTAATTTACTAAACTTGCAAATATTAACACAAAACGTTTTGTTTCGATAATTTAGTTGCTACCATTTCTTTAGCTTTTCATCTTAGTCCTTATAGCAGGGTAGGCAACGAGAAGATTGTGCTAAGACACTCTGCTGTCCGTTTCCCGCCCTAATTGACTATGCGTATTGACGCCAGAGACATTGCGTGCTGAGCGAAAGAACCTACCGGCGAACTTTACTCTGGTGAAGTCATTTGTCCTCAACTGGCACGCTCGAAGCGGCATAAATTAAGAACTGAACTGAACCTTATTTTTACTTTTACTTAAAATATTGAATTAACTGTATAATATCACACACAAATCAAAGAAAAATCTTAAATTAAAATTTTATAAATTGTCTTATCAGTTTGGGAACGTTATCGGCCATCGGCAGTCAGGAGTTTAAAAGCTGGGCATGAGTCGACGCGGGCAGTCAAAAGCGATTGAGTTTTGAGTTTGAACAGAGGGGCAAGTGCCAATATAGATGTTATCTAGTCGAGCGTTCTCACGGCCGGCGCGTGCGCACCTCCTACCTGTAAAGATTATTGGCTTGTAAACAGATGTGGTATTTTTAAATTTATTACATATTTGTATAGTTCAAATAAATGAACTATAAATAAATTGTCTATATAAACAACTAAGTCTATTTTGTATGATGAACATCTTTATTTTTGGCAGCTCGCGATTTCACTCACTTGACATATATAATTATTAATTTACTAATGTGTATTATTCTATTCATTGTTGTTCAAAACATTATAATTTTAAAGACAGTACTACTATTGAAAAACTTTAACCAAATCCATTGAAACAATTGTTTTAAAGAAATTTAATCGAATCAAGTTTAGTTGTCGAATAAGTTACATTTTTATTATAATCTACGTATAAATTGCATAAATGCGCCAAAAAGGCATTTCTATACTTTAGCTTAACTTATTCTATGACTATCACACCCCATGTGTATAATCTAAATCTGTTACAATGAGTCTTTGTATGGGAAATTGGCCCACAAGAGATATGTCCATTATTTGCAATAATATTCCATACAAAATCACTATTTGTTAACATTGATGTGAAAGTAGTTCTGACGGTTAAATTCTTATTAATAAATATTACTATTTATTTGATTGATTTGAGGTCAGTAGTGGCGCAGGGGCACAAATGTGTGATTGTAACCGCGACTGGTTGTGAGTTCGATCCATTTTCGAGGAATTATTTATTTAAAATTCATATTTTCATTTCTTCGCTATGGTGTCCAGTTGATTTCCCCTACTCAACACTCTGATGCCTCCAGAATTCGGCGGAAAATGGAGAACTGAGAGTCTTAACACTAGGTTGTATTTGCGAGCTATAGGCGAGATACCTTTAAGTAGATACATATATAAAGTCTTAAATACCAAAAATAAATATAAAAAACATAAATAAATAGTTTCACGTTGTATCCCGCCCTATACCTACCTACCTACCCTAGGTATGCAATGGAAACCTAGTGTTAAGACTCCCCGTTCCCTACAGCCCAATTTTCAAATTCAATGGTGTCTTTGTCTTACTACCAGAGCTAAAAAATAAAAATAATTCATTTCACCAAGTGGAAATCGAACTCACACTCATCGTATTTTAAATCAGATGCTGTACGTCTGCGCCAATGACCTCAAATTGAATATAAAGTCTCATTAAATAAAAACTTGATGACATAAGTGTTTTTATCCCGCATTGTAGTAGTGTAATTAGTTCATACTCATAAACGAGAGCCAGACTTGTCGGTGAAGCTTGCACTGGTGCTAGATTTTAATTACAATTTATTATGAACCGAGCCACTTCGTACGAAATTAAAAGTTTAGAAACATCTAAGAGGTCAAAGTTTATTTATTTATTTGACACTAGTGACTTCCCACAACTTCGTTTGCGTGGACTTCATGGCCTTTGCCAAATACACAACCATCACAATTTTAGTAAAACGATATCCCACAGCACCACGACGTCTTAAATTTTTAATGATTTTAATTTGTCAGTTAAAATTGCCCACTTTTTGCCTTCAATTTTTACTAATGCAGCATATTTTTTTTATATCTTCCATTTTAGCTGGGCTGTTATGTCAACAGATGTTAAATATAATTTAGCGTTAGGAAAGAAGTTAATGGTAGAGACTCAAAAATACAGAAACAATAAATAATTAAATATATAGTGATCTTAAGTTTCATAGATGTTATTCTTAACCTAATCATTTTAGAAATTAAATGGTAAATTATATAGTTAGAATTAATATCCGATATTAAACACATCCACATACACAAGATGCCATCGTAATAGAATTAAAAAAATGCAGACACGCTCGGCATTCCAATGAAATTGAATCTACATTAGATGTTGCTATGATAGCTTAATAGTACAATATACCTCATGTATGTACAAGCATGTATGTTTATATATTTTTGTATAATATATGTAATGTATCTTAATACTAGTCGTTCTTTGTCTTCCTAATTAAATACAAGTTTACACATAAACGAGTAAAAGTGAAGTTGATGAAAAAGGATAAAGATTCATATAACTACTACTACTACTACTACTACTATTTAGTAGACTCGACAGCTATACAACAAGAAAAGTTTCTAATCTAAATGGGTTCGAAAATTTGTACTCGTTGATACAAAATAAACAAAATTACACATAGAGATTGTTATAAGTTATTATTCATTTATCCGTTCGCGGCTTCGCCTGCTTGTACATAGCTATTTTATTATTTATTTTTCATTTGAATTATCATTTCAAAGACTATACATAATAATAATACATTGATATCTAAAGTTTCAGCATACAAAAAACTTTTTTGTAGCAATATATCGTATTAAATTCTTTATATTGACAGAATATTTTTTTTTAATTTATAAACCAATTGAAATGAAACAATTAATATTATATATTAAGAAAATTTTACCAAAATACAAAAGCGAAAACATTAACATTGAAAAAAAAACATTACTTTGGATTTTATTACCTTAATAAATATTTTAGTTATAGTTTTTTCGTATTTCAGTTATAACTGACTAGCTGATCAATAACAAAGTATACGTTTTAGTATTTTCTCTTTAAATGTACCTAAAATCTACCATAAAAAGTACAAACGCTCAGTAATTTTTCCTTTCACACACAGAGTTTGTACACAAGAGTCACTTCAAAATGCAATTTCAAAATTATGAAAGGCATGCCTATGTACATGTGCCTATATGTTTTACATTTTCATAAACTCGTATTAGCCCTAAGTAATTTATCTCACAGGCTTATAAAATGTAAATTGGGAAATGTGTATATAACAAACCGGGTTAGGCTATAAGTAAATGGATATTAAAATAGTCTTGCAAGTACCTATAATGCTGTCAGAAATGGCTGAATGCTGAACTTCTTTAATTATTAAGTTTTTTTTTTTCATCAAATTGAAAATGAAATCGTTTTATATTATGTACGTTAAACGTTGACTTGTAATGATGTATTAAGAATTTTGAACGGTCACATAAAATTTTACTATATTAATAAAAAATCGCAGTAAGGAAACCTTAGAATTGGCTCGGCTTTACGTAGAGATTCCATTATTTTTTATAGAGAAACAAACGGCTCCATCGAGACTTGGCTACTTTTTTAAAGGATATTTTTGGTGAGATATAAACTAAGCATTGAAATTGATAAGTTTTTAATTGTTTCTAAACTATCCTGTAATTTTGGATCGATTTTTTTTAGAAATTTCAGAATAAATTGTAATAAACATTAACTTCAATTCATAACTTCATTAGTGTCACAAAAATGACAAATATTAGATATGAATTTGCATATAAAACAAAACAAAACTACATATTTTTAGGCAACACAATTCTTTTGGAAGATATTTTTAATACTACTAAGTACTGTGGCTTTACGCTATATCCCGCACACAGCAGGGTAGGCAGAGGGAACTTTGTGTTAAGACACTCCGTTCCCCACTTTCTGCCGTATTCTGGAGGCATTGCGTGTTGAGTGACACCAAAGCAAAGAAATAGATATATACACGTAAATAAATATTTCACTTCTTCGAGTGGGGATCGAACCCACAACCGTCGCGCCCTACACTCTACAGTCTCACCCTTGTGCCGGCAGTAAGTACTGTTACAAATCCTGCCAAGCCTGATCTATTTTTATGACTTACTTATAATTTATATTCATACCTATATTATACCTATTTGAAAGTAACTCTGTCTATCTGTATGTCTGTCTGTCTTTTACGCAATCAGGGCCAAACCCCTGATTTAATTGTGATAAAATACTCATATAGAGATACTTAATGGTCTGGGGATGAACATAGGATACTTTTTTTTCTCATATTTGTAATATTTTCGTTATATACCAATAATAATATTAATTTGGCATGCAATTTATTCCGCCATGTTTATAACAACCGCCGTTGCTAAGCAACGATTTGCAAAGTTTGTTGTTAGAAAACGTCACCCAAAATGAGCTTGCTTAACCCATCTCTCCATTGAAAGCTGAAAATAATTTCATAAATATATTTAATCATTCTTATAGTTCAAGCGGGCACAGTAACGTTCGGGTCCACTATTAATTCTATATAAAAACGTAAATATTTCAAAACATCGAGAACTCACAAATCCACAACCGTATCACACTTTATTAGAGACATTATGAACGTCATCTCAAGAGATGCTGCACCTACCTATATTATAAAACGGAATTTCAATATGAACTTTATTACATTTTATTGCCTAACACTGACAAATATCAATATTTGATATGTAGGTACTTGGAAATGTAAATAGTTCTTTAGATGAAATTTCTAAATTTATATTTGCTTTGCTGTTAACTTGACCGGCGCGGCGTGAGCGCTTTTTTCAAACGGTCAGAAGCTCCCCGTAGTTATTTGTAAGGACTCCAACGGCGCGCCATTGTATTAATCGTATTTAATCAATAATTGATATACAAACGTAGTAGTTTTAAATGTCATATCACGTATATATTTTTTGATTTTATAAATATTTGTTGATAATAATTTGTTGAGCGAAACGAGCGAAGCGAACGGAGCGCTCTACTGGAAACTTTTTAAACTTTTTGTCACCAATAGGCTCCGGTTTGACCGATTGAGATGAAAATTTGCAAAAGGTAGAAAGATAGAAAAAAAAATCTAAAAATTCAAAAATTCATTTCTCCCTTCGCTCAACATGTGAACACTACCGAGATTTTGCGAGCGCAGCGAGTCAAAATTGAAGTCCGGTTCGCACCCCTAGTCGACTCGAGGAAATAAAATATTTTAAATTTTATTTCTTGGTTCTGGTAATGGGTCCAAAATTCAGTGGAAAGTCGAGAACGGAAGTTTCTTTTGTTTTGAAATCACAGACAGCAACTTTAATTTTTGTTATATTTAACTATAGATCAATTGAATTACCTACAGCTTTAAGAGGAAAACATCTATGCATTTTGTGTACATTTAGGCACTATCTCATGGCGGGCTGTTTTTAAATTATTCTTCAATTTCTTGTATATTATATAAAGTTACGTCTGACAAGATCAATTTTATAAATATGTATTACTCAACTACTTTCCATTTTCCACCCATAGGTACCTACGCTCCGCCACAAAATAAAAAAATATTGTTCGTGTTGCTCTAATAACTTACTAATACTTTTGTTCCTCAAGCAGAGGTGTTGGCAGACCCTGGTAATATTCCTGGTAATCTGTATTAACGTATAGCAGTGAAAGTAACATATTTACTTTGCTGTCGAAAATGTCTGGTCTGGTCATATTGGATCACACTGCGAGAGCGCTGGGGAAAATTTACAAAGAGCTTCAAGCTTTGCCTAAAGGAATTCATACCGCTATAGAGTAATTTATATATTTATGTGATATAAATGCATTAGGACGTATGTTATAAAACGTTAAACGTTAATTAAATTTCTTTTGTGTATTGTAGCAAGGAAAATAACAAGTTTTCCTGATACTTGTTTATTTAAATATCAATTTATATATAATACATTTGAATGACATAAAATAATGAATTAAAAAATGCATCTTATATTAAGTGTATAAAATCAAAAATAATTTAGTGATGGCTGAGTAAAACGACATAAATATATGTTTACGTCGCTGAGTAATTTTTTAACATATAATAATAGGAATACGACCACAGCCGCTCTGTCAAGAGCGAAACGACAAAGAAGAAGAATTGGAATAAAAATATATAATAATAATAATAATAAGTCTTTTCTATATAAAATTTCAGGAAAGAATATTCTACTTTAAGTCATCATGAAAATATAATCGAATGATTGTAAAATAATTTCCCTACCTCAAATAGGTATTATTGAATTTTATTCTCACATAGATAATAATCGATTGTGAGTCACGTTTTAGTCATGACGATGTCTCCATTGGAGCCATTTTGTACAATTTTCTAAATGTTGTATTGCAAGTTCTCATTTCGTGCCAAACGTCGTAACTGTAGGTTCACGGGAAGTTCCCTTTAAATTTTGATTATGCGGCGAATTTATTAGAAAATGCAGCAAAAACAAATCTTTCTCGATCGTAAGTATCTTATGATTGCTTATGTAGAAATCTGATTTTTAGCTTCACGCTGTATCTCGCATATGGCATGGTTGTCAGGGAGAACCTAGTGTTAAGACACTCCATTCCCCAATTTCTGCGGATTTTACCGAGCGGAGACACAACGGGCTGAGTGGCGGAAATCAACGCCATATTACCAGATCAAGGAAAGAGAGAGAAAAAGTGTTTGGTCAAATTATTTATAGTCAGTCACACAGTACAGGAATTGTAAGATTATTATTTGTTTATTTATATGTTAGATTTTATTCAAACGTCGAGTTGCTTCTATTTTAGCCGCAGTTGCCATATTATCCCTTTGCATATTTCTTGTGTTATGAAACAAAAAAATACTTAATGCTGAAAAATCTAAAGACCAGCTTAATTAAGTTCATAAGTATTTAAACTAAAAGTACCTACTGAATGAACAAAATTTTTAATATTCTTGTATTCAACATTCTCAATATATGCAGTGCAAAGAAGAGATGAACGTTTATTCGTATCTACAGCAATGAGCAATAAGCCAGCGTCTGTTTGTACATCGCTATAGGGTGGAGATACACTGCGGGGCGTACAGTCACCCTATAATGGTCTAATAATAAAACGCCTCAGCCTCGTGTCGGATTTATAGGAAAAGTGTATTATTTGGGCATGCCGTGATGGCACAGTGGCAGAGATGTTCAATCAATAAGATTTATGTACGCTTGCTATTAGTTGGAGTTCGATTATAAACGAAAAATGTAGGTTTATGTTTGTTTCAATTTCTTCGTTAAACTAGGAAATGGATTCGTATTCTGATTTATGTAAATTATTTGAATGTGAAAAAGTTCGAGTCTTCTTTATTGCATTTCCAAAAATATAATCCTACCTAATAGTATCTGATTTCTTTAAAATGTAAAGATATCGCGAAGTTCGAAGATCCTATTTATTTGTGGATACCAAATCAACGACCTCTTACCCGACCAGTGGCTATTGATGAGACCATAAAAAAATATTCTGCCATTTTTTTATTGAGCGCGGAAAGTAGAGAGTTGACTGTCTGCGTTGTTATCTCTGCTTAAATAGAATAGATAAAGAATAAAAAAAGTTTATTGTACAAGATATCAACAAGTCACACAAAAATAACAATAATATTATTAAATTTAAAAAAATACTAATAGTTAAAATTTTTTTTTTATTAAAGTTAATTTAGTATGTATAATTTTTGATTTCGCATCCTTGGTGTTATTTTTGTAATAAACATTGGTTTTCATACTTCATTTAGTGGAGACAGTGTTTCAGATAATACCATCTTCTATATTCCATAATTCAAGTCTCAAACTCAGTCTTGAGATGGTGCGCTTGCTGGTATTTGTAGAAATGCTTAACGCTTTGTGGCAAGCGCCCCAGTCATTCTTTCACCACGTCCACTATCAACTTCTCTCTTCTTCTTCATCAACCTCTTTAGATATGCACTTTAGAGGATGCTGATGTTTCTTACCTGACTTTCCTCCGTCGATACAGTTTTTTGTATGCATACTAAATCCACACAAACGAACTAGCGAGTCACATGATGTTAAGTGATCATCACTGCCCATGAACATTGACAGTACCCCAGGAACCAACAGTATATTGGCGGCTTTAAAGGAATTTATTGGTCCGCCCTTTCAAAAGTCTAATATCATAGCTTTTTAGGACCACGTTTGGTGGGTCCACAATTTGCAGGTCTGTGGAAACGATCTGTCATTTTGATAGAAATTTAAATATTTAGTGCAAAAATTTTACTCTGCAAAATTTCGAAAATTCAGCCCAAAAAATATACGATAAATATACGATAGCCGCTCTCATCTAAACAGCAAAGTAATTTTTTGACTGAATACCTACAAAAGTGTTATATGAATTCGAGGGCCAATATAGATATCGATAACATCACCCCCCTGGACGTTTAAAGCGGACGAATCCGCGGGTGGCTGCTAGTGTCTACGATAAAATCGCAAAATAGTGACCAGAAAAGCTCTATTTGTATTTTGGCTTTGTAAACAACCCCCGCGGGACGGCACGCGGCAGACGTGTGGCCCGCTTTAACTAAACTGTATCCGCCCTCTTTATTTGAGCGTTATCCTCCTATACGCTATATTATATTGCCTTGGTACAAACAAATCACCTGTTTGAGCTTTTTATTGAAAACTTAAAGCAATTTTCGATGTGAAATATCGCTTTTAAATAGGTATATATCATAGTTTTGATTTACAAGTTTATTCTATTTGTAAAAAAAATAATTTCTTTCTCTTATTATAAGCGAAATCCAATTATTTTGTGTAGTTTTCATTTCAGTGAAGATTTGAGTCTAATGAGTTAAGTTAGAGATTTGCGTTAAATATACCCGGCACAATATTTCATTCATTATTTACCATATACATTTTCAGGGCTGGGTTCCGCAACTTAACACGAAATTCCTGGAGAATCAGGCGGAAATGAGGAAAGGAAGTGTCTTAATGAGAACGGAGTGTCTTAACACCAGGTTCCCCGTGCATCGTACGTAATACAGCGTGTAGCTAAAGTATACATACATAAATTTTCCGTATCGTATCAATATCATTAGAATTTATAGGTTTATTGAACCAAAAACATATTTCTCTACTTATTACAGTACTAAGTAGTAATAAGTGAATTTTATAAGTAAAACGTTTTAGAAGACGTTAATTACCCTAACTCGAATCCCCGGGCGCCACGTGGCGCACCCCCGGTCCCAGCATCAGGCCGTCCCCACACCATCACACGATGATTAAATATTTCCGTGCCAGTTGACTTTCATTTGCATTTAATGACTCGTTGCTCTTTGTGACGTCTGACGTATGTCAAAATGCTTAGTTATCTGTTGTTTTTGAGCGAAAGTTTACTCTTTATTCAGATTTACGCTGTACCCCGCATGTAGCAAGGCAGAGGGTTAGTGTTAAGACACTCCGCTGTCTACTTTCAGCCGAATTGCTTTATTATTTATTCTTTATACTATTTATTTTATTAGATACCAAGTAACTTTTTAATTAAACTTTTTAATCAAAGATGTTATTATACGAATCACCTAATATTTTCTAGAAAGTAATAATAAAAATATGTACGATTCATATATAATATACATATAGTTATTAATATAGCTTGCAATCTAATTAAGATTTTACTGTAAATAATCGAGCACTGAAGTCCGCAAGCCGACGCTGTCTTTTAAATCCGCCGTCCATACTACATGTTTAGCTTTACGTAGATTAAACATGATTACTATTTAATGAGAATGCCTCATGTCCATTGTACTCTGAGAGACATATAGCTACGACTTTTCTTTAAATTTTGTAAATGTAATATTTTGTTTACCTAAATATATATACTAGGAGTAGGTACTTATTTTTTAAAATATGTTCAAAATATGTTTTTCTAATATTATTTAGCTTTATATCCTAATATCATTAACAGTATTAGCACTAAGTCCTAAATTATCAAGTTAACTTTTTTTAAAAAATAAATAGCTCAGGAACATTCTGCCAGTTACCTATTTGGTAAGATTTCTTTAGTAGTTGATCTATAATAGAGCATATACGTATGCTCAGAAAAGGGGAGTCGATCCCTTGTCATGTGAGACTCCCACGCAACATACCAAAATGATTCTTATTCAGTCTTAATACGGACTATTTTACAATATTATCCAAATTTCTCGTAACATTAAAGATCACCCGTGTCGGCGGCACGTGTGTTGCATCGCCTTTATTGACGAGGCGCTTGTACGCAAAGGCAAATGAAATTCCACCTGTTTTTAAATAATGGCCGTTTCTTTACTTATAAAATACGACTGAACGGAGAACTCTCTCTTTTCAGCCTAGTGCAGTAGTAAGCAAGTCTACTTAATGCGAAAAGAAGAGATATTTATGCTTGTTTACGACGGAATAGTACCAAGCACCACGTACCATGGAAACAAAAATATTTTAATATAAACATTACATCGAGTTTTGAATTTGAATTTCATCGAATCAATATATGCCGTCAAGCATTCCTGAAGGCTTCACGAAGCGCCAAACATAGAAAAAAAATCCATCAAAATTCCATTTCCTCATAGGATTTTTGGATGAAACAATCGAAATCGAATACCGTCCTGCAGCTCTATTGCTGAAATAAAAGCTGCAATGTTAATTGAGTGTGAATCCTAGCGATTTGTGTTGAGATCGAGTGCAACGTATGAAATATTTCCATTCATACAAATATTTGAAGCCCGTAGAGTGTAGGTTAAATTCGCACACAATAGATACGTACCTACCAGGTTAACTTTTTGTCGGTATAATTTCGGCTTGCTAATATTTCTACGCTATGCTATGCATGTATATATGCTAATATTTTTATGTTATAGAAATAATATATATAAGCGGTTCTATATCTAAGCATTTTTTTAGATTAAATAAAATGTTTAACTTTCTTTTTTTTATCATTAGCCATAAAATCTTGTTTCTACTTAATACCTTTTTAAAGATGCTTCAAATCAAATCAGCTTGACACTGTATCCCGCATACAGCGGGCTAGGCAGAGGGAATATAAATTAAAAATTTCATTTCCTCGAGTGGGGATCAAACTGATGAGATCTGTGCCACGACGGCCTCAGAAAGAGGTTTAAAGATACCTACTTGAAATGTAAATAAAAAAAAGAGTTTTTACAAAAATCTTATTAGGTCACAGTTAATTATAGCGCACCTAGCTCAAAGTCTAAAATTTTATAATTTTAATTTTTGTGTACGACTTGACACTACGACTACGACGATGGAAAAAACACTTAAAAATAACAAAATTATAATCTATCTGGTAATAAATACACCTATGTAATAAAATAACGTTTCATCGTAATAAAAAAAAACATCTATATCAAAGAGTTGAGTTTAGACACAAAAATTAAATACTAGCTATACTAAGTTTACTCACAGGGGTAGAAAATAAACGTATTTTTTTCAGGAAACAACAGTCCAAACAGAAAGTTTGTTATAAAGCGCAGTTGTTAAACGTTGGAAAAGTTTAGGATGCTATGGGTTTTTCAAAACAAATTCATTTTCATGACTACTTTTCAACTCGTGGTGGTAGCAGTTAACACGGGGTGGGAAGTACTGTTTAATCAGAAAGAAGAATAAGAAAAGAAAGAAGAAGAGTTTAAGAGTAAGATTTATCAAATATAGATGTATAATTGAATACAGTTACTTTGATAAGGATATTAGTCTCTACCAATATAGAGTACTGAAGTTTTGACCCTAGGTGGTTAATTCATACCTGGTATAGGAGACGCAAAGATGAAAACAATTTGATTTACCATCCAAAACACGTCTAAAAATTTATAGATTGCTTTTATTATCCTACCTTTAAAAGACATATTATTATTTATAAACTTTTAAACAAATTGAAATATAAAAATTTGAAAAAAATCCAAGTTAAACCTTTTTTTTACAGTTAAGTATGTTGTGCGATGATAAATTTAAAAAAAAATGGATGAACTGTCAATATTTTACCTTTTTTTTTTACGAAACACCGCATCGTTCACGAGCTATCGAGTTGTAATGCGTAAATTGCGTTTGTATAACGCTTATTTCCTCAATCGGATGCTAACCCGTCTACGTCATTTTTCTTGTTCATCCCAGCATTCAGCTTCGAGTGGTCGCGGGCACAATAGGCAGAAATGCACGCAGCGCTATTCATACGAAAATAAATGAAAACACAATAATAATTCCATGTTACTTTCGTGAATCGTTGACGGTGTGGATGTGGTGATGGGATATTATTTAAATTGTATTGTAAAACCACCGTTTTAATAATAGGAGGTTACTTTCACACAGTTATGTAAATTGAAAGATGAGTAAGTAAATAATCCATGATAATTGGATAGTAAATGATCTATATGTAAAACTTAATAATATTCAGTATTGATTAATATTTCCGTTTCATCGCTCTGGTGTGGAATTTTTAACAATACGCTACCTCTGCCTACCCTGCTGTGCGGGATACCTACAGCGTGCAGTTAAAACAAATCATATAAAATTCTATTTAAAAAATGTATAATCAACTATAGAATAAAACATAAGGAGCTAGAGGAAACTACAGTATTTTAACTATTTTTTTCCACAGCAGATGTATGACTGAATTGAATTGAGGAGAGTTTCTGCACTAATACCACATCCATAATATAGTTTCGTGCATCTAGTATGTTTACACGACGGATGGCGCAAGTATCCGTTCAATGGCAGAATTGGCCCACTCGAGGTACAATAGCTCGTACCCAGACCCAGCGAGATACCTCTCAAAAACCAACCACATTTCATGTTTTTAAAAGGGATCAAGTCTGTGGACTCACAAAGAGACTGTACATAAATAAATGCTACCTATGTAAAATCTAGTAAAACGAGAATTTAATTATTGTCAACTGAAATTTAGTTGGTAAAATTTTGTAAAAACTCTATCAACGTTGCGTATAGTTGTTCCATAATAACAATAATAATTTCGTCGGAATTCAGATTTGAAATTCTATTTAATGATTATATCAAATACTTATATGAGCAGATATAATTTTCGTATTTTGTCTTAATTAGTAATAATGTGTAAGTATTTACATACCCAGTTAAACAGAGATTAACATAATATTTCTTTTTACAATATAATTAAATAAAAATGTACAGATGATTTTCATAAAGCTTTTTCTTACTGTAGTACCTAAACGAGTGTTAAAACTGTTCAAATCAAATACATGATGTTAAATCACTATTTATGTCGATTCAAGTTTATTTAGACAATAGCTCAGTTCTTAAGTTATTTATTAATTAAAATTAACCTGTACATTTTTTACCTACCGTGACTACACACACAGTGACCACACACAGGGATTTAAAGTTTATTTAAATAACGAGGCCAATATAATTCATTCATAATTTCTAAAAAAATTAATTTATAATCATAAAATTTGATTATAGAGTATCCAGAAGGTATGGTATGGTGGTATGTGGTATAGGTATGTTATGGGTTCTTCGGGTGCAGATGTTGATAATTGCATCAATCAGTCAGTCGATGTCTGAAATTGAAATATAGGTGCACATATTACAGGATAATTTACTTAAATAATTTTAAAAACCCCACATATTTTGACAGCTGTGTAGGTATGTGGAGAAGATAAGGATCTTTTAATTTTTTTTTTTTATTATTTATACGAGTTAAAATATCAAAACGTTAATAATTTCACACTGCTCAGAATTCATATTATATTTGCCGATGTCGAGTAAATGGGCGCGTACATTGCGCCAGTATCCCACGTACGGAGCCTCGGACACATGGCTGGCGAGCTGCTTGCGCCTCACAAGTGGAAATGATCGTCAATATTTGATATTAAAATTTTAATTTTCAGAAAAAATTGCACCGCCCATACCGGCCCGTTCGACATTCTACAGCTCCAATACACACAAGTTAACCGGCCTGTTCGAACTCGTAGGATAGCTAAATTTTTCCGGCAAATGAAAAAACACAATTTGTTGGTTTCGGAAAGCGGCAAATATTATAGCTGCTGTATAATAGGTAGGTTTGGTTTGGGAGAGGTGGGCGGTGCGGATCGGTTTAGCCCTCCGCGATTGGCGGGATTAGTGGAGGGGAGAGACGTTTGACGTGCGCCGCCAGGGGGCGACGCTGGCTCCCTTCAGCATTGTATCATCGGCTGGCGCGCTGTGCGCCTCGTGAAGTGCCCGTGCGACAGTTCCATGAAAAAAATGCTCGAGTTTTATACGAATATTAATTCGGGATTGATGCAGGAGAGCATGCAGCCGCCGCTCTCGTGCGCCGGCAGGACAGGTCAGTTCTTATTTCACTATGCTGAAGCAAGTTGCGAATTCATCTCAAGTTTCGAATTTACCTTAAACTAATTGGCGCTCTGAGTTCTGGTTGTTGTAAACATGACCTATTTTTTTTTATGTTCCTTGTGTGCCAGATTTTTTTATTCAATATTTCTTTTTTTAACTTAAAAGCTTAACAGAAAACTGTTCATAGTTATCGATTTACAGTTAGTGAAGAACGTTGATAGCACATTAGGGCGGGATAAGGCGCTTAGATATAAGAAGCGCCTATAATAAACTATAATAAGTATATCTATCGAGTTTTTTAAGTATTTATTCAAAATGTTGGGTATGTAATATTAACACTCATTTTTTATGTAATGTAATGTAATTAAATGAAAAGAATAACTGATCGTGTTCACTTGTAAATGTAAAACTTGTTTGTTTTAATATACAATACAATCGGCTTCTAGTAAAATTAAGTGAAATGTTTTCCTCAACATACCTAAGTACATTTGGATGTATGTGACATATACTGAAGTACTTATTACAATAGTTTATTTTTACATTATTTCATTTGTAAACTATCACTGCCGTGTCTGTCTATCTATTAGTATTCAGTAACAGTGGAAAACGTTAGTAAAAGGAAGTGTAAAAATTAAAAATTATATGCAATAAAAATATGAAATTTTTAAATACGTATTATTTGTACACCATGCTAGAAATAAATGCCTAATTCACTTAACTCTAGTACTTTCCTATTTAAATTTGCTCAGTATGTATAACACAGGTTTAAATAGGAATATTCCAGTAAGCGGACATTGTAGAGTTCATAATAATATAATGAAATAATTTTGCTTAATTCATATCTTTTTAATTAAGGCGCTATCTTTTGTATCTTTTGGAGTGTATGATTTCCTTTATTTGTAATTCTACGGGTAAAATCTACGGTTGGTGAAAAGCTGTATCGATCGTACCAATCGCGTACGTTATCAGTACCACAAGCTCTAATACTCGCTACAGTTATATTAAACGTCTTATTAAATAGTAAATTTTAGCTTCTAGCGTCATATAGGAAGGTACAGAGTAGTAGAGCAGAGATAACATAGTGTCGATACATTCCGTTCCCCTTTTTTGGGCTTGGAATGGTTTTGTCGTTAAATGTCGGTTCTTTTACGGTGTCGGTCGGTTTAAAGTTCAGATACTCCGTTAAGAACGGAATGTTGATGGTCTTCCTCACACTAGGCCAAGAAAATGAAAATGAGACTTAATGATTAAATGTACTAGAATATACTGAGGTATATCAACATTTCCTCGGGCTGGGATTCAAATTCACAGCCGTCGCGTTTAAATTTTATCGACTCTATGAATAGTAAGGCACTTTTTTAAAAATTCTAATACATTTTTTACGTTTACCTACATTTTCGGATATTTGATAATTTTCAGAGAAACTATAATATATTCTATAATAAATATAGAAATGCTGATTCGAAAAAACGAATAAATTGTATTTAAAGTTATGAAAACAATGAAATGCAATAAATTAAAAGTTACAACGAAATAAGGTACAAATTATTTAACTTTTTTTGGTGTTATATCTAATCGGTGAAATATTATTTGAAACACCTCCAATATGTAGGTAGGTTATTGTTAAATATTTAAGTACTTTAAGTACCTACTTTTTGTTTTTTTACGTTTTCTTTCTACTTATCCTTTCTCAATATTTTATTAAGCTCCATAAAAATAACACAATCTCTTCTTCTTCTTATTTCTGGCATTAATCCCGGTTGTTACCAGGGTCTGCCTTCCTACTCAACCTACTCCACTTTGCACGGTCTTTTGCGTCTTCGGTGGTTTGACCATTGGCTCTCATGTCCTGCATCACGACGTCCAACCACCGCTTCCTTGGGCGTCCGAGAGGTCGCGCTCCAGGAACTGGTATAGCAAAACGATACAACAATATAACAAAATAACACAATCGTTTATTATTAACAGATAATTAATTTCTAAAAAAAGATAACATTTGAAATAGATATTAATGTAAGTAATCAAAATATACTTTATTCAAATATTTTGTAATAGACACATAATATTGAAGAGAAATCTTATGTAGATAAATACATTTATACATTTAATGTAATTCTTTTCAAAATTTGTATTTATAAATACTAATGAAATGGGTGTAATAAAAGTATTGCAACCTATTAGGTGACAACCTACTCCTTAATTATTTATTATAATTTAAAAGTAAACACAAAAAGAAAATAACATGTTTTACTTAATAAATTTATATGTAAGTACATATTTACATATTTGTACCTACAAAATTGGGACATAGGTACGCAATAAGTATCTATATTTTATATATTTTTTGTAATTCAGTTGTTATAATAATGGATATTATTATAATCGTTCAAAATAAATCTTGATTATTTCCAAAAATGTGTGCCACAGAGGTGCCAACAACGTGCCAACTGTGCAATACAAAGTAGGAACATAGTGGCGATTATTTAATGAGAGGACGAAAGTTTTATACAAATGTACGCATTTCAACATGAGATGGAATTTTATCGTACAAATGCATTGTGAACCACACAGACCGGAAACTGAGTGTTTCAACAAAAAGCTGTTGTTCTTGTATGGAAGCTTATATTTATACTTAGAATATATGAATTGGTTATTTTACCTCTTTATAGTATAAAAATATTTATAATTTTAGCAGATTCATCCACTTATCTAAATTCAAGTTATTTCAATACGTACCCTATATATTCTTTCTTCCTCCTGGCATTAATCCCGGCTATTGCCAGGGTCTGCCTTCCTACTCATCCTTCACTTTGCACGGTCTTTTGCGTCCTCGGTGGTTAGACCATTGGCTCTCATGTCCTGCATCACGACATCCAACCAGCGCTTCCTTGGGCGTCCGGGAGGTCTCACTCCAGGAACTGATATAGCAAGGCACTTGCATCCCACATAGTTCTATACCCTATATATTCTATAAGTACCTATTATAGTAAGCTTTTGTTTTTGAAGAGAAGTTTTATTTAAGTGTCAATCTAACTAATACTGAGATCCCAGGGCCGCCAGATCTACGTAATTTTAGCAAAGCTGAAATTTTGAGGATTAATAATCTAATATGTAGTTAAGACTGTATGCATATTCTCTAACTTGAAAGTGGGGACCTTTTAGAGATAGCGTATATTCGGTAAAATCTTTTAAATAATCGTTATACAGGGTGTCCCAGGAGTCAACGATAAAACGAAACCAGGTGATAGACCAAGTCGTGACAGTTATGAGAAAAATATAAAAAAAAATCTTTGTCATGTATTTTTCACATTATATTGATTTTAAAAAATATCGGAGAAACCGACACCTGTGATGATTTTTCAAGTCCTAAGACTACAAATATTACTCTTTTTTCATTTTTTTTCTGTAATGTAATCATGAGTAACCCTTCTGGGAGGGCTGGCCCAGGACTTATAAGGACAGTGCTCGAGTCCGGGGTCTCGCAGGCCATATACTCGGTCTTTGACACATTGCCAATATGCATTTCATTCATGGAGAGTGGTTATGTAATGCTAATGTTGCAGCTAGAATGTATCGGAAAAGATACCAAAAATCTGAACGTCATCCCGATTATCGTGTATTTCGATTTTTCTCCCTTCAACAAAGAAGTAATCCAGCAAGTGTCGTACAATTTCGGAATCCAGATTAAATGCGCCAACTTTAAAAATTACTTGCAAAAACACTGTAGTACATTTTTTTTATAGTACAGTCGGTTAAAGTTGGGTCTATTGGGTCGTTGGTAAATATTTTTAATTTAATGTTTGGCAAAAACACCACATTTTATTGAAAACTGATGCAGGTATGTTTCAATCTTAACCTGTAATTTACAAAAGGATTACTCATGATTACATTACAGAAAAAAAAATGAAGAAAGAGTAATATTTGTATATTTTTTAAAATCAATATAATATGAAAAATACATGACAAAGATTTTTTTTATATTTTTCTCATAACTGTCACGACTTGGTCTATCACCTGGTTTCGCTTTATCGTTGACTCCTTGGACACCTGTATATAAAACAGCTGAAAAATATACCTAGATGCTGTTATTTCATTTGTAAAACAAAAAATACGATAAATATTTAAAAACATATTTATACAGTTTTAACGTATCTACTTGAGAATATTACCTCTATAATTATACCTAATATTTAAAAAAAAAATTCTTTGCGTATCTACTCTTTGTTCTTCATATCTGACTACCTACTAGTGATTGTGCACATCGCTCGTCGGGATATGTTTCACATTTTATTGGCAAAAATCTACTCTCTCTAAACTATCTCTCTCCCTCTCTCTCTATCTTTCTACTCTTACTTTTACGTGTGATATGTCAAGTTATTTCATGACAAATAGTGAATACCTTTTTTCAGGTAATAGCTTTC
>DWNA01000032.1:0-68949 GCA_018249835.1 Heliconius besckei | reverse complement strand
AGGTAAGGCTTATACAGGGACAGTCGTCTGCCTAAAGGAAGGTCAACAAACAAGAACAAAATCACGTAGACTGTATTGTAAACCGGTAGTTGTGTTCATCTAGGCTGATATTCAAGCAGTTTAGTCGTAATTATAATATAATTTACGACATTTTTTAAATATATTAAAAAAATAAATAACAAGCATTATTAATTTTGTTATGATTCATATATATAAGATTTACAAATATAACACTCACCACCTATTACACACTGCATTTTGTTGAATAAACATAATTTTATAACAATTTTAAGACAATTGAAAATTAAACAACGAGACTTTGGTTTATTTTATTTTTGTTTATTTTGTTTTTATCATCATCACAAACAGCCAGTTTACTTCTATAGAATAGACTCACCATCTCAGATGGCACAACATAGAGCTAGATCTCGTTATTTCATTATGTTTCTATAATACCTATATGCAATATTATCTACATTATAAATTAGTACAATATATATTAATATTTTTAAATAAAAACTAAAATATTGAATATATGATATTTTATTTCTAACAAATAAAAGCTTTTAGTAAGAACTGTCAATGGTGTACCAACTCAGGAGGGAATTTGGTATTTCTAAACTAGACTAGATATAACAAGCTACACACATAATACATTATCTAATCTGGGTATAACAGCCGCTACGCTGAAATGGGACTGGGCCGGACACGTCTGCCGCATGCCTGAAGAGTCTTGCGCAAAATCTTCTACCAGGTGGATTCCAAGCTCTAAAAGGAGAATTGGCAGACCAAACCGGAGATGGCGAGACGAGTTGGACCATTATAAACCTGACCGGTGCTCAATAGCGTGAAATAGACCAGAATGGAAGAAGTGGAGAGAGGCCTTTGCCCAACAATGGGATGGTGCAGGCTAGGGAAAAAAAATCTCTACAATTCACACAAGGTCGTTATTAATATTCGATATAATATCATTGTCTGTCTGTTTATTAACATGTGTAGAGTTGTCATGTACATCTTTGGTAGTTGCACTTGCATGTTGGAAATCATTACTGCTTCGTAACTGAATTGTCTTGTTGGGAATCCAATTTAAGGACATCGATCTCTTTCGACTTTCATATGTGTCTTGAGTCAATTGTGCAATATGCTGCTTTCTCGATATCACCAACCAGTCATCTGAGTTAGATCTTCTTTTGATATCTGAAGAAAAATCCACTTTAACAACGCGTGGAACGTCGGCAAAGCTAGAGCTGCCAGAGAATTGTCCCAACTGACTCCTTCGATATCGTGTGTTGATTGTATTTCTATCGGCCTCCTCCCGCCTCGCGAGCCAGTAGTGGTGTGTGATAGGATCACGGGGGCCCCAGTGCCTCGAAGGCTTAAATGACGACTTTAGTTTCTGCAACAAAACCCAAAATGTGGTACTTCCTCGAAAAGTATATTTTGTGTCGCACTACATGAGGAAACATCGAACGAGGCAAATGTTGTGAGCGTTTACTTGCAAGGTCTCGTCCTCGTAGGAACATTAACGGAAAATTATGAAGCTACTTCGCATTCACGTCCAGTATAAATATTCGCAATGCCAAGTTTTAAATAGCTTAAACGATTATACCAATGATAACTCACCCCTAGGAAGTCATACTGAACTTGCTTCGCAACTGATAAGGCTGCAAATGTCACAATTATTACTAAAGTCGTGGAGCCACTAGCAATAATACCGGAACCGCTCCATGGAGCTTCTGTCCAGTTCGGGTCTTCTAGGAAGAATGATATAGCCCACCACACCATAAATGGAATCATTATACCAGGATTAGCATACCAACTCAGCATCCAATATTTCGCCAGCTTACTTTCTATTAAGAATTCAATATCAGCAACTAATGTTTTCTGGCCTGAGGACAGATGAAAATTTAATTATAAATACCAACAGATAGTTGAAACAGATAATGAAAAACCGTTATAACTATAAATACATATTTTCATTTATCTACGCCTATTTCCTGCATTAACCCGGTAGCCTCACCACATTTCGCCTATTTAAGAAACATTTTACTCAACGCCCTCTTTCGTCTTTAGATATTAAAAATGTATATTATTTGTATATAAACATATCTAACTCTAATTGGGACTCACACCTTTAAGCAATAACGTTTAAGTATTGAAACACTTCTCATAAATGAATAAAAATAAGCTAACACATATTGAATGGTAGGTCTTGGCCACATTTTACCTTACACAATTCGTAGATACTCACCGTAAATAAAAACAAACACTGACACCTCCATTGCAGTGGCAACACTGAGGAGAAATGGTACGACGGTGTCCTCTAATAATGAAAGTGCTGGGTGCCCTACAAATAATATAGACAGCGTGCCAACTGCGCCTATAATTGAGCTTCCCATAGATACATGACGCCACTTGTAGCCGCCCACGCGGTGGAAACGATCGTAAAGGGGATATAAGAACGTAAGCTGAAAATAATAATATGGAAACATAAAATTCTATCAGTAATTCGCAATGTTAATAAGCACTTACATAATTTAAATTTATTTTCAATTGTCATGTTACACTCTATACTAACAAAGCAAAGAAAAAAAGACTACCATAGTTATAGCTCCTGATAGTATAAGCAAGAGGATGGTAAGTAACGGCCACACCGTACTCAGGTTATTGTCAATAAACTTTTTGTATATTTGGACAAGGACTGCAATATTACTCGTCGCTTTGTCGCCATCACCGCTTATAGTAAACCAAAATAGTATTCCCAGCCAGCTACCTATGAGATTACCACCTACAATCAGTATAGATGTCCTGAAAATTTAAGTTTCGTTAACCAGAGAATAATATTGATTTAGAATATATTTAAAATAATATATTATACTAGCGGCCCGCCCGCGGCTTCGCCTGCTTAAACTACGTTATTATTAATTTCTCTCCGTGAGTACTTACGTCCTATAAGTGACGTCCATGCAAAATTTGAGACTCCTAGCACTTGTAGTAATGGAGTTTCATACAAACTTACAACCCCCAAAACAACCCCTTAGAAGTCGAATATTGCAAATTCCCGTCTTAGCGTGCACCTACGCCCTATAAATAACTCCTTTGCAAAATTTGAGATTCCTAGCACATGTAATTTCTAAGATTTCGTGATGAGTGAGTGACCTTTCAATTTTATATATATAGATTAATAATATATTTACCATTGTACATTTGTGTTGGCATATATAGAGTCACCTGATGAAATAAGATAGCCACCCGCAGTCTGAGAAGACAACAAAGCTTGAACTATAGCACCATGCCATATGTTAGGTCGAATTAAGTTTTTCCAGTCATTACTCTTGTTGAAGGAAGTGACGTCTCGTCTGTTTCCAATAGAACTTACTATTGTGATCCCCAATAAAAGTACCAGCGGGGTAAATACATATAAAATTCTTTTCATAAGTTTAACAGGATTGTAAAGGCTGAAATTAGTGAAAATAATAATGATAAAGTAAAATAGCTACTTGTAGTTGCGAAATTATAAATATATTTCATTATCGACAAAACAAAATTAGTTTAGTCTTAGAAAAAAACAGTAATTACAACTTATGTATGAACAAATAACTGCAAGTATGTAAATTAGAAGGCAATAAGTTGTCAAAATTCAATAGCCACTGAATAAAACATAATAGGAGTGTATTGTTATACGACGTACGGATGAATTGTAACGTAGTGATGTAACAAAGGACTATAAATTAGGTCCATTACTTACATAAAAGGAAACAGAATCCAAAGAACAATAATAATGAACGATAGAGCTACGTAATATTCGGGTTGCTCCTTGATTGGCGCCAGAAATCTATCACTGAAAAAAAAAGAGAAAAAATCTGTGAAGAAAGAAAGTAAAAATGATTCAAAAGCTCAATTTAAAATAACATAATATTTTATTATTATTATCGTAGTGACAAAAGAACCTATGATAAGGCAATTCGTTAATATACAATCTTTATAGTTTATTAACATATGTTTTTTTGTATTTTTCTCTCCTGCTTGTGACTGTAGAGACTCGTATAATAAATAGTTCTTGCCTTCACGAAATTGTGTACTTACTAAAAATGTTCCTACGTATATACTTTACTTACTTCAAGCACGATAATGTATTGTGAAATATTTCATTGCGATAATCCTGTAAAACATTAATTTATTAAATTAATATTTGACGAACCAAATTTTAGGCAGATAAAAGGAGGCATATGGCATAGAGGCTCTGCGTCTGTAAATGCGAAAGCTTGTGGATTCGATTCCCACTCTAGGAAATGAAATATTTTATATCTTCATTTCTTCGTTCTGGTAACGAGGCAAAGCGAGTGCCTTCAGAGCTCGGCGGTACGGTAGAGTGGGGAACAGAAATGTCTTAATGGGCACGGAGTATCCTAACATTAGGTCCCCAGGTTCCCACTGGCTACTCTGCTATGCGGGGTATAGCGTGAAGCTAAAAAAATAAATTAAAAAGGCAGTTTTTTCATAGAGCTTGTAACAGATTTGTATGACAAAAAAAAATTGGATCATACAATGAAGTAAAAACATCTCCAATCGTAAAACCATATACACAAAAAGGATATATAATTTTACTAATTTACTTACTGGCATTTCAGAAATTTCATAACATTCCCACAAAGGCAAAATATTGCTTAAGGTATACAGAACATAAGTAAGAGACATGGCGACGTAGACCATTGAATAAATAGCGCTTATGCACGATATCAACAACCTGAGGTATCCGATACCTGTAACACACCACATTCGAATTTAATTATATCATAATAATTAGTTAATTTTATTGTTTTTTTAAAGCCATACCTATAATGAGACAAATTACTAATTTGAATAAGGCAAATGGTATACATTTGACGTTGGTAACCATGTACACTTTAAGCCACATATTTGTTACCTTACTTTTAACTTATACAATTAATAAATTCAAAGATACAATTACAAAACTTATTATATATAATTAATTATAATAGAATACCTTGAAAAAATGGTACAGCTTTCCATATTCCGACTGCGTCCTGTTGACTTAGCTGCCCAACAGCTAATTGCAACAGTACTACTGGCAATGCAATACCCACGAATGCTGCAGTGTTTAACAGCGCACTTGTTAGTCCACCGTAGCGGAAAGCTTCACGTGGAGCTCTCCAGGTGTTGTTCAAACTGACAGCCACCGCCAAGGTGCACAGGTGTGGTCCGACTAAGCGCCAATTGAGCAAACTCTGTTCAAAGGCATACTTAGTTGTAAAAATCAATAATTCTTACTTCTCAAAGTATAGATTAGCAAGTTTATAATGAATTTAAAAAATAAATATGAAAAGCATTTTAACTACCTTTATATTGAAGAAATTAAACATTTCACTGCAGGTTTGCTAATATACAACATTAGGTCACTCAAATCGAACTAATATTTTAGTTGTGTCAGACTCCGACGCTCTAGATAGCTGTGATAAAGAGATATCAGAAGTAAAGGCGCTTCTATCTCTTGAAGCTAACTTATCAAAACATTCGACATCTATCAAGATGCCCTGCAACTATTTACTCATAGATAAGACTGGTAGATGCATGTCAATAATCTTTTCTATGTTCGTATTTCTTTAAGGTCCTTAAAGGTTTATGTGTTTATAGTACGGTAGTGTAGGCTAAAAGGGTAAAGGGTTAAAAAGAAAAAGAGATACATATTTTGTAAGCTTTATTGAAAAATTTCTTACCTAGTTCATAACCTATACGTAGAAGACTAAGGTGCATCCAATATAGTAATAGTAGGACATATATATATAAATTTCGTGTGAATATTAAAAATAATTTTACAAAATTCGCCAAGAACTATTTTTTCTTTTTGTATATATATATATATATATATAATATTGAATATAGATAATAAAACTCAAAACATAAAATTGATACAGTTAAGAGGGTAAGATTTTATTTGAAGTACTTTTTCCGCATCCCAGGTGTAAAGTGGTCAAACACTGCGATAAATCCACAAGAGACAGAACAAGGAGAAATTTTCCAAAGTCACATTCACTGAGTATGTTGATAATTATTAATATTATTCTAAGCCTGTCTCAATAATTTCTCCAAATTTCAAAGAGTAATTTATTAGTATTTCCTTTTTATATAATATTTACGCCTCTTAGATATAGCGAATATTGGTTAGCGAAATTTCTATTTGCTAATTTCCATTTTCCTTGGAGATATTACTGACACAACTTTAACTATCGTGGAAACATTGATATTGAAACTGTTACAACACCTATTATATTTGTTTATGTTTATAATGTTATGATATCCGGTAAAATATGAAATGTACGACACGAAGAGATTGAGAAAAATGAATAACAAAGTGCTAAATAATTTCTGTTTTTCTCTCAAACATCACCAATACTTTAAAATCATAAAAAAAGTTTGTATTTTAGTTATTCTTAACCAATAACATATATTATATAGTAATAATTTTATATTTCTAAATGGGTCTGTACAATCATGGCGATGTTCCAGTTGTTACTTACGGTGGTTAGATCGAAAGACATAAATAATTTTAATATAGTATAAAATATTATCTAAATTACTAAATTAGTAATTTAATAATTATTATTATTTAACTAACATAAATGATCTCACCAAACGCCAAATGCGTGTCATTTTTTTAAATGCAACGTTAAAACAACTTTTATTTCCAATATTAGCGGTTTGCCATAACTGAGATCAAATATATTTAAACAAATCGACTAGAAGGTAATTTAATAAATATTCTTAAATTAAATAACATTGAAATCAATTAAATTAATTAAAAACAAGACTATAAGAAGGACGACTACAAGAAATTACAACGTCCACTATACTTTCTATTACAGCTACGATATATAATAAGAATATAAGGTAATATTTAAAACTGTCTTAATTCAACATGTATGTATTTATGGTTATATGAGTTTTTTTAAATATAATACAATTTAATTAAACAAAAAAAGTAAGTTTTAAAAACACTTTCCACCATAACTCTTTTTAATTATCTTTGGATTTTTTTAAATATTGAAGAACTTCTCAGATAATAGTAAAATTAAAAAGAACATAATAAAAAGAATGCAATTCTGTAAACCAACACTGAGAATTTCTTGTATTTTCCAACAGCCAATATTGTAACTGTTTGATCAACTATCTGCACTTTTACAAGCGATCCAATTCGAAATTTCAATAACTTCTGATAATACTAAAAACTTTCTATGAATTGCAACTTTAAGGAAGGTCATTTTCATTTTGACAATACGATATCACGTACTGTCATTAAGTCATTAGATTTAAATTTAGAACGTATTTTCATAAAAATCATCAGAGCACCTACTAAATCATAATAATAAAAATAATTGTTTTTATCGATTTTCAAAATATTTGCTTCTTTATCTTTTTGACCCATGTAATATTTATGATAAAACGAGAAATTATATGTTTGTATATTGGTGACTACAAGAAATATATAATAAATTAATGAATGTATAAAATGCGGATAGAAAATAAAAAAGTAATTTTCCTTATAAGGTCAGATCGTAATGAAACACCTATATCCTCTTTGCTCAGTGCTCAGGCTATAGGCGTGCCAAACATATATTCTAAGTTGTTTACTCATCAATGATTTTATTGCTGTATTTTTTTATGTTGCATCTATTTTATATGAAACGTTTTATTAGTCTTTAGCTTATGAATTTTTCTACTTAATAATGTTTTTAATAATTATTTTGAATCCGAGTGATTTAATTATTTTAATTTAAAAGCCGTCCCGGTGCATGTAGAAAAAGATATGTCAATATCAACTCATCCTTTTTGCGAGTGGTTTCTTGTTTTATAATGTCTACTCATTTTTTACAACTCTTATTCTCGCTAAATAAAAAACAACTTAAAGATATCAATATATAAATATTAATAAAATATAATCGGACATTAAATTAAATTTCGTTAGATTTTACTCTTTGTTTTCCTACCAGAAGTGCACACGCGGCTATCGTGGATAATGGATAAAAAGTTAATTTTACCTAAAATACAGTATACATTTCCAAAAATTCCAACTCTGTAAAATTTGCATACTAAAAGCGAGGAGGTTTCGCTAGTTCATTTATTAGTCAGTTGCTTAGTCAATAGTCACTCAAATGAAATCTATTATTTGAAATACCTATATGTTTAAAAACTTTACACATTTAGTCGTCCTATATTGAAGCCCTATTCCGTAGAACTAGGTCGCTAGGAGCTAAAAGCATTTAAAGCACTAAATTAAATTAAATACTTTGAATAATAGCAATTTTATATTTCCGTCAATGTTTTCAAAGTCTCTGTATGTCCTTGTTAAAATATATTCCAGTTATGTATAATTTAAACCATATGTTTAAATGCGTTTTCTTCGTTATTATGACGACGTTAGGTAATACTTATATTATAATTATTGCTTATTTGCTATGGCCGTGTGACACACTGTTGAAAATTTTACACATCGTGAATTGAAAAATATTGTACAACGTTATTGGTACAAAAATTGCACACTCATGCTGTAGTTTAGCCTACTTAGTTTCATAACCCTGTCCAAAGATCAGAAAAAATGGAAAACAAATAACAACATCATATGGTTTAGATCTAATGTTACTAAGTTAAATTAAAATACAGTAGAGCGTCGATTATCCGACCTAATCGGCAGAAATGGTTATTCGAAAAATCGATATCGGACTGTATACATTCAGACGAATATCTTTGTCCACAAGGAAATGTGAAATAAATTTACTTACACAATCATATTTTGAATGACAAATAGTAATAAATCATAAAGTATATATAGTCTTGCAGCAACATACTACATACAAATTATGTATTTTTCTATTAAAACGCGAGAAGAATGCGCGAGTTGGGCGGGCCGTTAAGCAGCCGTACGGTTGATCGACGCTGTACTGTATACGAGTATTTAGATGGTTCAGAAGGCGTGCGCATGTCTACACACGCCGCAGCCGAGGGCGAACTCTTCTCCAGTGGGCGGATGCTGCACGTGGAGGGGACACTCATCGGACGAACCAGGGAGTTGTTCGCCTTTGGGACCTGGAAAGTATGTTTTCCAATATTAAATATTACAAAATTTCTATTTATGTTAATTTACTTTCTCTTTTTTAATGATTTTATCAACAATAAATGTAAACTATAAAATTGTATAGTCATCTACAAACAATAAACACTTTTTTAATGTTAGGTATTTTATTTATAAATTTACTAAAACATATATGTACTTAGGTGCAGAACAATACCCTTAATACAAACAATACAGATATAAAGCAAGTACCAATACAAAAGTGCTAATAACATACGTACCGGCAGGACATTGTGGTAATAGATGTCTCGGTATATTAGTGACTCGTTGGAAATCGTCGTGGCATGCGTTACAGAAGTGGGAAGTGCCAAAACAGAAAAATACCGCTACCTGTTAATTAAAACCACATTGTTTTATTTTTATGTTTACTTTTAGTAAAAACTCTAGATGTTACATAGCAGATGTATTTAAACGTTCTATTTTGCATGCATTGTAGAATAAACATGAACAACAGTGCTTCCATAAGACAATAAGTAAAAATATTTCAATAAAAAAATAAACAAAGGTTCTAATAGGAGAGTTAATCTATGCATAATGCAGAAAAATGCATAAATAGATTTTCAAGGTATATGTTGAGACCAGGATGGACATAATGGTTTATAATTGATGAATGAATCCAAATCATTATAATCTATACATATAAAAAATTGTAGCTGATCTCTGCCTGTACATGGAAGATACATGAGAAAAACTTTTATTTAGCTGAGTATCAATGTAATAGAACCCAAAATAATATTTTAGTCTTTGTCTATACGTTTGTAAATGCTAATCTCAGAAACGGCTTAACCGATTTAAGCGCCGTTTTCACTATTGTAGTTTGGCGTTAAAATAACAATTTTATTGATCGACTGAAACTTATTAATGTATAGAATTTTAATGTCTTTAAAATTATGGAGATATTTGAAATAAAAGTAATTCAGACTATTAAATAAGTAGTTCAAGAGGGCGAAGCGAGCGAGGGCGCGAGTGGGTCGCTAACTATCTAGCGAGTTAGTTTTATATATTTGAAGACATTAGTGGATGAAGGTAAGTTATATTATATATTATTTCAATTTTCGATGCAGAAAAAGTATTTGTAAATTACTAAATATACATATATTATTTATTGAATTTATTTCCTATTATAAATAAAATGTTTATCAGTTTTAAACATATTTCTCAACTTCTCTCAAATCTTGCTACATATCTTCCACGCGTGTCTTTATATAAGCATAAAATCATTTTTAATCCGTACCGTGACGATAGCACTGCACGGTTCTATATAACAGGGATTTTATGGAGCCCGTAACCTTAACGGAATCTATAAAATATACAAAATAAAAACAAAAACGATTACTGAACTAACCACAAATTTAACCGAATCCGGTATATTCGGATTGTTTTTGCTGGCTGAACCGAACTCATTTGTATAAAGAATTCAACACTACCGACACTACCTACCGAGTGGTTGGAAGTCAGTTCTCCCGAGACAAACCAACAAGAAACTTAACTGTTTCTCAATGTTACAATTTTATTATTGCATATACTGGCATCTGCATTAGTTATTATTATAATTGTTTTTACAGTTATTTGTAAAGTAACTGTAGTGGCAAACGCTAATTTGGGGTCCGTAACATCCCTGCTACATTTAGTTAATTGCCTATACTCGTAGATGTGTATGGGGTGTATCTGTATATGGATCTAAAGGTGACACTAACAGAGCAGCAGTAACGGCACTTGTACTCGAGGAAGTCAGCGCCGTGCTTGGGGCAGGTGCGCGCACCGGCGACGTCGCTGCACGCGCCGCACACCAGCTCCGCGGGCTCCCACCAGCCGCTGCTCTCGGCCTCGCAGCGCGCGAGACCACCGAAGTATGCCTGGCGGTATATATAAAATGTTACATTTATATTGTATAATATCGTAGTCGAGGCCGTTGTGGCGCGGCAGCACAGTCGAACTTTATACGCGTTAGACATGGGTTCAATTCCAATCCAATTTCAATAAGCCATTTTCATTTCTTTCAACCTGCGTTATACGGCGTTGAACTACGCCACTCAATAAGCTGAATAGTTATATTATAACCTATATATGACACTATAAGATTATTAATAATAATAAACTATAACTAATTTAATCCTATATTTTTGGTGTATTCACGTTATTGTAACATTAAATAAAAATATTCTGAAGATTCTATGTAGCTAGTTTAGATGAACGCCCAAATCACACAAAACAATTTATGTTAAAAGTAAATCTTTATTTATCGGCATAGGACCGTCAAAATATTTACCTTATTTCGTTGGGCTCTTAGAGTTATCACGCGCACTTAGAATGTATCATATAAAATTCTTGATTGTTGATTGTTGAAATTGTTAGAGAAGATAAACTGAATGGTAAACTAAAAGATACATACGACAAAAAAGAAAACATTAACCTTGCCGCACTTGTGGCAGACGTAGTACGCGTAACGTTCCATAGCGAATGTAGCGGGGTCCTCCTGGGCGCGACCCTGAGACCCGCTCGCCGCCACGCCCTCGTACTCGAGACGCATTAGAGCCTTACGAGACACTTCCTCACGTAGGCGACGAATCGGAGCCAGAAGCTCCTCTAGAGTCCAGTGCGATATGTTTTCCTGTATATATCAAATAAGAAAATAAATGATATTAAAAGCAAATTGATGTTTTACTACATTTGTCTACATTTACTTTATGTATTGAATAAGAAAATCATAAAAATCAACTAAACAAATCAAAGTCGAACAATATTTCAAATTACTTTTCGTAATCTAAAATACTTGGCAGCGTCGCATCGTTGAGAATAAAAATCACAGTGTCATTTTTTTATCTTTATTTGTATATTGCTTAGTAAAAATTATGATAAGAAAACCTATTGTTACTTATATTTTAATACACTCACCTTACAAATTGGACATTGCGAAAAGGAGAAAGTGATGCGTGGTCCCACCCACTTGTTAGCCAATACTTTCTTACAACAGTGTAAATGAAAAACATGTCCGCAGCCAAGCTAGAACGATATAAAAAAATATTTAGAAAAAAACAATATTTACACAAAAAAACATTAAAATATAAAAAAAAAAATAATATGACAATTTCACTAAAAATCGTTTAACGGATTGCTATCCAGCTATTTAATTTAGTGTCAAGATTCTCTGTTCTATTATTTATAATAATAAAAATATTACATGTTTTTATTACATTAAAAAAGTCGAAATATTATGATCAGATCAGTTATTGTCAAACAACAGTTAAATTCTTTTGAATCATAATTTTATTCAATGTGGAATAAATTACTTCCACTTTGCTCCGACGTCCAAGTCATATGACAATACAGTACAATAATAAAGAGTTAAGAATCCCCCTTTTTAAACAGGAGGCTCTAAACTCGAACGTATTAGATAATTTTTAGACTAAATATTAGATGGGACCGGAATATGACATTGAGCAATAATAACCTGTATAGCGGGTGCGGCCTGTAATGGATCAGTAAAGCAAATCATGCACATGTCGTCGGCATCTTGCCGCAAAGACTCGGTGCCGGCGCACCCGAACAAGCACGGTAAGCACGTCCGCTCACCGCGCACGCCGCCGCACGTGTGACTGCACGGCAACACGCGGCTACACGCCTCACGACCGTGCTCCTGTAAAATTGAAGAATCGAATTCATTTCATACTTAACAAAGTTAATAAGTAACCAAAAATATTTCTATCTTTTACCTTTTAGTAAATACTACAAAATTAGTGACAATAATAAAACAAATATTCTGATCTAGGCATATCTGCTTATTATAAATTATTTACTATGGTAATTATAATATAAATAATAACCTGACATTGGTGATCAGCACAGACGTTACCGATAGCCAAAAGTCCCGAGTTGCCCCTAGCACCGCAGAAACGACATGTCCCAGCCAGGCCAACCGTCCCCTCCGCCTCAGCGGGCAGGTTATTACCGCCCTCCAGGCCACGAAACTCCATTAACGCCTTCAAAGTGCGGCGGTCCACGAGGAGGAGTAGCCAATGCAACTTAGCGCGACCACAACCCTCGTGGATATCTATACGAATAGCACTCTCCTCTTCTTTGCATATCTGTCAAAACAAAAATTAAATCATTCTTAATCATTTAAGCCATTACAATTATATTTGAGTTGTAAAGTTACATAAAAAAGTCAGTATTGTCAGTTCTACAGACAGCTCCCACCGGCTCGGAAAGTATTGCTGAAGAGCCTTTAAGAAAACGCTCGTAATTTTATTGTATTTTTTTATTAAATGTAGAGCAAATACAATTACAATTTTTTAACAATAGTATTTTGAATTTTATATTTTCAATGTGAAAATAAGTAATCATCGGTATCGGTATATAATATTAATAGGCTTTAGTGAACAAAGAGCTAGTATATGTAAAGTAAAAAATTATATCATCTTTACGCTTCATCACACATTATATCAGAGGGAACCTACTGTTAAGACACTTCGTTCCGCACTTTCCGCTGAATTCTGAAAGCTTTGCTTTGCGCTGAGTGGCGGACTCAACGCCGGGCTTTGCCTCGATACCAGAGCGTAGAAATTAAAATATAAATTTTAATAAATATTTCACATCATTTTCCATTTACAATAGTATGTAAACCAGTACATAATATTATTTTTCACTTACTTGTCGCTGATGATTCCTAGCGGCCCTATTTAGATGTAGGAAGCGGTCGCACTCGGCACACAGCGGGCCGCAGGAGCGACACTCTATGACGGCGACCGTAGAGCCGTCATCGTGGTTGGTGCAGTGCGGCCGCGCCTCCGCCGCCGAGTCGCGAGCTCTGGACTCCCGCCCTTCACTGGACCCGTTCATCCTGAATATAATGAAGACGAATATTAAAGTTACTAGCGGCCGAAATCATTAGAGGCTGTCGTAGCACAGCGGGAATCCTGATTGTAAACACGATGGTTATGGGTTCGATTCTCACTCAGGGTAATTAATTATTTTTATTACCACGTTCTGGTAACAAGACGGTCACTCAACACGTAATGTCTCGAAAATTGGGGGAAGTGGGTAACAGTGTTTTTACAGTAGATCCCCCTTTCCTATTGAGCTTTATGTGGGACACAGAGTTAAACAAATATTAAATTGAAAAGATAAACTAACAGAGTTTTAGCTTATCTTCGGCATGAAAGAAGATGAAGACGAAGAAAAAGAATCTATTTGGATGCTGATTTATTTTGTTTTATTCAAATTGTACAACTGAATAATATTGTTTAAAGAAATATTATATGAAATTCACTACAAAATATATAGTTATATTTGTTTTTATTACATTTACATTCAGTATTCCATCATTGTATTTTCGACAAAGAACCCAGTCTTTTCAGAGGGATATTTACACAAATTATTTTTACTCTTATTTATTAATATCATATTATACAAATAAATCATACAAATCCATATGATGGTGATCGCAGACACACAGCGAGGCCAGAGCGAGCCACACGACGGGCGACGAGATGCACCGCGCTGGGCGCCGCTCTGACTCCTCCACCTGCGCGACCGCGCGCACATACTGCACCAACGCCGTCCGCGTCTCCTGGCCCCACGGCTCTGATACTTTATCCTGTATAAATGACATAATTTGTTTTTGTGTTCCGGGATTTTACGAAAATGGATAACGGAGTGTCTTAACACTAAGCTCCCTGTGCCAGTCGTGCTACATGTGTGATACTAAGTGAAGCTAACAGAAATATTTGTAACCATTTCCCTTTATAGATAGAAAACTTTTTAGTAATTTTATAATCTGATCTCGTGATATTCTTAGCGTAACACATGCGTCACTTCAATAATTTAAATTACGACATATATGTTTTTCCATTTGCGTAAATAAAAAAAACTATAATAACAAACTTTAATCTGTTGTTGGGCACACAATATTAACTAATTACACACTTTGTTTTTAAAGGCGCAAAGACGTAATACAGGCATTGGTACTTACTTCAGCCATATCAGTAAGTAGTTTAGCCACGAGGTGAGCGTGTTTCTTGGTAGTGTCTCCTCTCATGAACCAGGCGGCTGGAGGCGCGGGTGTCACACTAGAGCCAAGGGTCACTGTGCCTGGGTTGGCTGAACCACCACCTTTCACTTTCACTTGTACTGTTATAGCTTTCCCCACGTAACACACTAGGTGATCTAATAAAGTCACACTGAAAACGAAAAATTCAAACTAAATACTACGTGACAACAAGTTAATGAAGTTAATATTTAAAAGTATTTAATAATACTAAATAATAATTAATATTAATATATTTATTTCAAATAATGTATTTATTGGTTTATTTTTTTTATTAAAAGTTTTTATTTGGGAAAATAACCTTAAATAAATAAATTTATAAAAACCACATACGCGTCGAATAGGGAACCTCTTCTAGTTTTGTTGTTCGGTTAATAACTTTGTAAACAAAACAATTATATCTTTCTCCTTTTTTGAATATATATTGAAATACTAACACATATTTATATACGAACGTACATGGTTGTAACATCACCAGCGTAGTTTAAAGCTGCCAGTATTTTCTGCGGTGGTACTTCAGCGATCATTCGTCGTAGTAAAGATATGACCTGTAAAATATTTTTTTATTATTACTTGCTACGTATAAGTTAAACAGATCACAAATTAACATTTTCAAAATTAATGATCATCCTACCGATATCCTGATATCATTTGTACGATCTCGTACAGACAGACAAGTATTAAAAGCAAATTAATAGTTATATATGTTAGATAACATATTTAATAAAAAAATACCAGCATTAACTGATATGACATTTCAAATATCACTTGGTGGGTAGTCGATTGACACGCCTAAAGTGCTTGAGAATTGACTATTGTAAGACTATATAAACAACGTATGTTAATAGTGCGAGTAGGGTAACATGGCGAGAGCAATCGACGCTTACGCTACCATAAATATATATTTTTTTTAGTAAGTATTAATAATTACTTGTCTCTGCACGCGTTCGCTGCCCGTGTGCAACAAGGCCAGCAGGTCGGCCAGCAGTTCAGTGCGCTGAGCGAGGTGAGCGCGACCAACAGCACTCCCACTTAACGCCAACAACTATACAATACAAATATCATATTATTTCTTCTTCTTCACCCACATTTATACTCGTAAACAGCAGAATGTCAATACACTCTGCTCTCCGCTTTCCGCTCGAATTCGGTATATGACGTAACTCAAAGCCGCATTTTGTCTTTCGACAACGGGAAAATAAAAACAATTCGTACTCCCGAGTGCGAATCGCATCTAATTCTTAGGACTGAAAAGAATAGACTTTCTTTAGGAATCATTTTTTTTAGCTACACGCAGCGCACGCACTTAACATGGTAGGTAGAGGGAATCTGGAAACCTAATGTTAAGACAGTTCATCCATTAAGACACTGCCGTTCTAATTACGTGTTGATTGGCGGAAATCAAGCCGCCCTTAGCTTCATTCATAGAGCATAGGAAATGAAAATATTAAATCGAAAAAATTATTGTTGAATTACTTCCAGCAAATGTACATAAAACATAAAATAACCAAACTTCATACCAAAGATAGCATCTCAAAACAGTAGTTATCCTGTTGGTGGTGTACCAGCGCGGTGGGCGGGTCGTCGTCCGCTCGCTCAATCGCCTCCGCGCACAGCAACGCCGTCTCCCAGTCGTCGCGCACGCGCGCCGCCTCGCAGCCTATCGCGCACACTATATGCGACATTACCTAAGTAAAAAAGCCTTTTCCTTTAAATAGCTGTTTAGTCTGCGCTCTCTATTTTATTTTTAAGTTATTACTCCAACAATTGTATAACATGTATATCAATTAAAAGGATCATTTGAAACATATAGATTAATGATTTCATTAAACACAAATTATCTGTAATTTTGGACAAAATTACCATCTTATATATATTTAGAATAAAATAAAACTAACGCTTTTCCTACATCAACATCCAAGCTAAACGTCTATTACTGTATACAAAATTCCAGCTCAATCGGCTGCTTTTCTGCTTCAAAATTGCGTTGCAAGATTCCACTCGAAAAAATATTAATTAAAAGTTAAATAAACATTTTATAAACATAACCTACTTTTAACAATTTTTATTTATGGTATAGAGCTTTTTTTTAATAATTTTTAAACAATTCAAAGAATGTTTTAGGATGTCTCTGTAGATTTTTTCTAGTAGTTTTAGTTTTCACTTATGTCTTTCACTGTAATGTATATAAATCATCTTTACTAATATCTGAGAGACCGACAGACAGTTCACAGCCGAAATTACTACACATAGAAAGTTGAAAAATAGCATTAATATTCCTTCTAGAGTGTAAGGAAACAGAATAATATAAACAGGAATAGGTGAGGATTTCCCAAAGTTCTTATGTAAACAGGACAAAAATAGAAAATAAAAATAAATATAGTAAATGCCAACCTGACGCTGTAATGACGTAAGTTTGTGTCCTGCAAAGAGGATACCAACAACATGTTCACGCAAATCGCTGTCGTCCCCCGCCGCTTCTTCGGGGGCAACGCCTTCTCCTGACTCACTACTGCTATGTTCCCACTCAAGCAGTTTACCAAAAACCTAGAAAGTTAGATAAATCAATATTTATTGTCTAAGTATCCAACGTAAAACAATTAGCTGATTTCTTTAAAAATAATTTGATGCCAAAAATAAAACAATGTTTCTAAGTCAACAAGACCTGAATCAAGTACTTGTAGATGGCAGAATTCGTTTCGTTCATATATTATCCTAAACAGAACGTGAATAAGATTTGTAAAATTTGCGCATGGTTAATTCATTGACACTTAATATTTCTAGGTAATTCATTGACACTTATGTTCACGATAATAGAACGTCTTTAATCAAGAAGTCATGAACAATTGTTATAATTGGTTTTAAGGTTAATTATTGTTTCGATTATCACGAATGGTACTACAGAAACATCTATTAACATTCTGTTGATTAAATGTTAGAAATTTCCGTTTCGTATTTTCCGCCGAATTCTGCAGGTATTGCTTGTCGAGTGGCGGAATTCAAGGCCGCGCTTTGCCTCGACTTATTAATTACAATAATATAATCACATTTAAAACCTTTAAATATTCTAAATTAATATTAACTTTTAATTTTAGAGTTACGTAAAATTTTGATAGTGGCAATTTATATATAGGTTGCATATTTTTATTGTAGACATGTAACTAACCTGCTGTGTGAGCAATCGGAATACCCTCAAGGTATCCCGCTCTGTAAGCGAGTGTAAGGGATGGTGCGGGTTAAGGGCAGGCGTGCGGGCAGGGGCGCCGAGCACCCGTATCTGTCGTACGCGCACGGCCGGCTCGGGCCCGCGTAGTTCGCAGCGCACACGCAATGACGAACTAGACGATCCTGTAATTTAGTAATTATAAGAATATTATTAAATCTCTTCTTAGTACACGCAAAAATAAAAGTGAGAATGATAAAAAATATTCTATATTACTTTTTTAGATTTAGAACAAACAATTACGCGAAAGAGCATGCTCTACCAGTCGATATTATCATGAGGGAAAGAAATGAGTACTTACTTACTAGATATACATTAGATTGTATATTGGTTTAGTATTAACTAAGTTATTGCATGGAAGATCATATAATGATGAGCCAAAGATAAGCTTTGAAATTTCTTTCATATTTCTGGTGCATTATAGTTATAAAAACTATATTTTTTTTCTAATAATTAAGTAATATCAAAGGTAATAATATACTTTTTAAAACATACATTAGCATTAGGTAGACATTAAAGAAAAAACTTACTGGGTAACGTATAGCAAACCCAAGTGGCTGCTTTTGGATCTACTTCAATATCTTGCATGTGAGACATTTCGCTGGTTCCACCACTATGCAAGAACGACATCAAGAGCGTTTTGTTCTGAAATAACATAAAATGTACAATTTTTTTGTTTACGTGACGTAAACGACAAATACGGGTTTTCAATTGGTACCAACCATGGTGTCCCTTGTGTTGTCAATGTGTACACATACTATATGAGGTTTATCTTGATGTGTGGGGCGGGAGTAAGATAATTGAATCCACTTAGCGCGGTTACGGTCCTCGTCACCTGACTCCCAGAATGTCTCAGTGCTGCCGTCTGTCAAAGCTCCAGCCATTCCAGTACGAGAAGACACAGTGATTTCACACCAACCGGTCACGTCAGGACAAGTATATATGAAGTTAGGCTGTGGAAAACAAACAACAAGTCAACCACAAAATGTCTGAAATTCTTTAGTTTGTAGATTTGACAATTTATAGTATAAAATATTAAATTGTATTTTTGGTATATTACTATTCTTAAATAATATTTGCCTTTGTTGTGGTGGTTGAATGAAAAGGCAATTCTTTTTAATATATAAACAGAATTCTACTTTAGTATGAATTATTTTTGTACCCAATAAACTGTGGAACAACCGTACATTTTTTTAAAATACATTAATCACAAAGATCAGTAATAACAAATTATCTAAAGATTAGTTAATATTTTTTTAACCGGGACATTTATAAGCGGACATATACAAATATTTTGATACCTTAGAAGCATAGCTTTGATAGCTCTCATGAAGAGCCCCAATCATCCCTTCTTCGTAAGCATTGTCCTCGGTATGTGACAAAATTTTGCTGATTACGCTAAAAACTTGCGATCTATTCCAGGCAGCGTGAACAGTGTACAAAATATAAATACATGAATTGCAAAACCTAGAAGTAATCATTTTGTTTGCAACCTGCAGATGCTTTTTTAACATTTTTTCTTGCAAAGCACAGAGAACTTGTGTCAATATAGAACTTGTTTCAATTGAAAACACTGGTGAGTACCGGAACCCAACACTCTGATTGTATATTAAAAGAGCAAAGAAATGATAATAATTTAAATATTTATTTACGTTTATGTTCCCTCTGCATACCCAGCTGAGTACGGGACAAAGCGTGAAGCTGACATGACATTATTTAATACGTATAGGAATACTACTAACCGATGCAAGAACGCTCTATCGTGCTGCGAGTAGTGCAGCGCCCAGCAGCGCACCGCTTGCAATGCTGCAGCGCTTGCAGGAGGCAGTGAGGGCGCCAGCGCGCTGACAGAACCAAGGAAAGCGTGAAAAGCCGCGCGCGCGCCCCTGGCCGCCCTTCCTCCGGGACATATGGCAGCGGCTGATGCTGTGGGAACTGCGTATCGACTCCAATCGTTGGCCACGTTCTGTTTGTTTGTTAAAATGAGAAAAAAATATTATTGATTAGAAATTGTCTAACCTTAAAAGACTCGCAATTCGTCATTTGTCACTCAGTAAACGTCATAGCCAAAAATAGCATCAGCAAAAATTATATAACAAAAAAAAATCCTTCGAAAAGGAAACGACGTTGCCTCAAAAAGACACATTAGAAGAACAGTTGAACACAGAAGAACAATGGCATGCCAAATCCTTTTACATCTATGAACTTCTTAAAAAATAAATAAAATAATATTAAATTGTATAATTTTTTTAACATAAATAAGTCATATTTTTTTAATATAACTTAATATAAGTAAGAATAAGTATAAATTATATATAAGTCAATTTTACAAGTTTAACAGTAGACAGTGTATACAAATGTATATATAGTCTTATAGTTTGTTGACATTTTCTGTTCTAAATTATATTTATTTAAAAGATAATCATCCGGTTCACCAGTGGCGTAGATAGGGGGGTGCGAGCGGCGCGGTCGCACCGGGCATCAAAAGGAAAGGGGCATTAAAGTCGACGATTTTTTTTTTAAAGGTAGCCAATGTCACATTTTAGTGTCTGACACTTGATCTACGTGAGAGTAGAAGACACGTTGTTTTTTTTTAGACCTTACACCATTTTAAATGCATCAAGTCCCCTAAGCTGCACCGGGCAGCAAATACCCTAGCTACGCCATTGCGGTTCACTTAGCATAAAATGTTTTTATTTATAAAGTACGTTAAATACCTCTTTGTTATCTTCAAACGAGAGTGGAGGAGGGACTATGCGAGCAAATTTGTCGATCGCGTTGCAAAACCACCACATGACATCATGTACACTTGTCGGTTGTGTTGTAGAGCGGAGCAGCCAATTCAACGCCTGGGTAACACGTAAAGAAATATATAAACTAAAATATAATTTCAAATAAAAATTCAACGCTTTAAAGCAAACGTAACAATTTTCCTTTTTATTCTTTCTACACATTTTTGCACACTTCCATGAATATAGACTTACTTCAAAGGCATATTGTCTGATAGTATTGATTCGAACGGCGGCATCCATTTTTTGTCTGCACGACGGTAGTTCCCTTTTTGCAAGTATGAATGTTAAGACTGCACTTCGCATTATTGTCTCAGGATCAACATGAGGCGATTGGAAAGCAGACACTGCGCAACCCTCGCTAGCCCATTCACCTCCACCTACTAACTTTTGCAAGGCCGCGCTAGGTTGAGCCAATAACGATGATCCCGCACCTACAGCGTAAGAAGTAGTAAGTAATTCATATTCACAATTATTCCTCTATACGGAACTTAAATACATAAACATCGCATTTAGTTAGATACGTCATGTATCTAACTTAATGCCTTTACTTATTAGTGTTTGTGACATAAGTATGACATAAGCTTTATGACCTGAAAGTGTGTCCTGTGTGTCTGGTTCTATATTAACCAAGGGGGGTCTAGCCGCGTGAGCCAAGTCCCTGCCCCCCGCCTGGCCCATTGACACGGAGCGGGGCACTCGCGACATATGCGACCCGGGTGCGTTTGATGTTGACGGCTTTTCCTCCTGTATTATATTAATAAATGCAGTGGGTTTGTGTGTCCATAGACACTGTAAGCATCGACTACAGTAATATACGCCGTTTTCACAGATCAGAGGGACAATGATGGTCAGTACTCAAAGTATATAGATACCGTCTTTACTGGCAAAGCGGGGGATTGAATTATAGTCAGCGCTCTGGTAACAACACAACACGGCTTTAGCAGAAGGAAGTTTCCTCCGCCTCAATGCTGTATACAATATACTATGTATTAAATCCATTAAAGAACTATTTTTACTATAAAATAATATAATAAAAATACTTACAATATTAGTAGGCATCGGTCGACCTAGCGAGTGATACCTCGCTGTGTCGGACACGGGCGCATTTGACTTTGGCGCTGCTCCTAAAGCAGGCAGGCACTGGAACGGCGGCGCCGGCTGCCACACGCTGCCCGGAGGGGTGGGAGGACTACGACTCCCCAGCTCCCGCCAACCGGACGAACTGGACGCTTCTGATGGCATAAGCCAAATAAAGAATGAATAGGGTTAAAAAAGCAGCTTATATATATGTTTTAAATTATAATTTATCTTCATAAAATAATAATTCAACATTTCATAGGTTAAGTGTACGCAAAAAAATGGACTCATTGATATAATAATTTATTCATCCTATAAATAAAACAATGTTTTAATATAAATCTTCGTTAGCAGTCGGGAATAACAAGTATGCTAGACGACTTATCAACCCATTTACGCCTGGTATAGTTAGTGCCATCACGTAGACGCGCCCGACATTCCACGTAGACGCACCTGACATCGAAACGTCATTTTCCACAGATGAAGAAGTTGCTCTACTTACAAATGTATTTTTCAAAATGTCCAGGAAATCGATTAAATAGCGTGTAGTACTTAAAATCTTATGTATTATATTAAAATTGCATTGTAATATCTGGTGTCCTTGTATGTAATCATCCCTCCTAATTATGGTAGCCATTGTAGAATCATAAGATTTCTTTAGTCTGATAAAAACTTATAATATCATTTAAGTATTTATATCGTACAACTCAAACAAATTATAAAAATTGTAATAGAGAATTTTACCTATTTATCGTATTGCTTTTATTAGACCATTAATCGTAGTGTGCTCTTACAGATAATTATTGCGTAACGACAAAACTAATGCACTAGCGAAGTATACTTGTACTTTGTAGGAAAGTACTTGTACGGTAATTAGGTGAAAGAGTGGGGCGCGTCGAAATAGTTATTATAAATACTAATATTATGGTCTCATTACACACACACACACACACACACATAATACTGATTATGTATAATTACTCACCCGAGTTAGTCAAAGGCGCCAGGTCCAGTAGGAAGACAGCATTGTCTCTGATGGCATGGTGGTCGAGGTCGTGGGGGGCGCGTTCAGAGCCCGTGGGCCGCTCGTTGTCTCCTTCGGTCTTGCGCTGCTGCGCTGTCGCCTTTAGCGCCCTCTCCCGGCATTTCTCGCAGAACATGTACCACAGTTGGTACGCTACCAACGTAGCTCGAATTTTCACACCGATAAGGTCTGTTCGGATTGCGAAGTTCGAAGAAAAAGAAAAAAAAATAAAGAAAAATAAAATAATCATAATAAGGCATGCATAATTAAGCATATTTGAAATTAGGGATCAAATTATATACAGTATAATTTAAAACAAATAATAAATGACATAATGAAGAAATCGAATGAAAAAAATTATAGCATGAAATCGTCTGTACAAAGCGGCAAACTTCTAAATAAAAAGATGTGTGTGAAAGTTAAGAGCCTAAATGGTAAATATAAATGCAAAAAATATATAAAATAAGATGTGATACGTTGACTGTTTCGGTTATCAAAAGTGAAAATATCATAAACGCGGATTTGTTTACATTAGGAAAAATTCAAAGATATCGTCATCGAGATTGTTATTTATATGCGTGTGGTGATAATAAAGCTGTGAACAAATTACGCGCGACAGCTGCGCAAGCCAAACAGACAATATGAACGGCTTGTAGTGGAGCATTGATAGTCAAACTAGTTCATTCTTGTAAGCTTTTATTAATTGTGTTTCTTATTTCTATTCACGCATTACGCCTCAGCGATTTATTATGGTGTTTGCTATTTAACAACATATTATTAGGCCATACATACAGTTGTACGAGTAAGCGATATTTATCGTTGTCCATTCTGCGTGTATGGAGCCAATTGACAACATCGACAACAGTCGTCAATGCACGCTGGAGCTCCTTTAATGCGGCTTTATAAGCTGACAATGCTCGTTTCGCGTAAGTATTGACTCGTTCTAGAATGTGCCGCGAGTAATTTGTACACAACTTAACATGAACGCATTCTCTATTCTAATGAGCGATTGAAGAGGTAATGAAATCGGTGTGGGAGTGAGGTACCTTGCGCAAGTTGTCCACATTCAGCAGCGGGGTTCTCGGTGTTGAGGGAGTCGGCCTGCTTGTAGTGGCCAGCGCGGTCGTAGCCGCGGTTGGTGAGCGCGTGGCAGCCGCGGTGCGCGTTGCGCATGTGCGCGGCCAGCGGTGGCGGTACCTTTCGACCGCCGCACAGCTCACAACCAACTATGCGGAAACAATTTTAATTTTTACAATGTGGATACAACACATGCATATGGCAGGTCAGGTAGAAAATACCAAGCATTAATGTACATCGTTCTCTACAAACCACCGAATTTTCAAGACATTAAGTGCTTGGAGTGGCGGAACTCAACACTGCACTTTATTACTTGAGCTAAAAAATAAAAAATATTTATTACTTGGAGTGGAAATTTAGGCTTTCTGTTGCATTTACTGCCAGAGACTGAATCATAGTACCACAATCTATGCGTTGCAGTCACACCCTTGTGCCGCTGCGCCACGACGGCGTCGACTCAATAGTAAATTGCTGTAAATACTTACCTACAAGAGGAGCTCTATTTTCCTTTTTCTTCCGAATAATATTCAGTTTAGTATCTTCGTTCTCATTTTTCTCGACAGTATCTTTTCTATTTCTGTAACATATATCATTAAATGTAATGTGTGTTAAGTAAAAGGAAAAATATTCTATATACATATAAAATTACATACTTGTCAGTTGCGACGCTTAATTGATCAGCGTTATTTAGTGCGTCCCATAACGCGACGAGGGCGCGTAGCGCTGGGGGTAGCACGTTAACCACCGATGATTGTTGACCTTATGATAAAATATTTAACTAGTTATTTTATATATATTGAACTAATTTACAATTCATCATTAGGGGGTAGGTGGAGAGAGGTGAGCCATACACATAATATTAAAGACTGGGAAATTAAAAAAAAAAACATTACACTAAAAGATCTTTTTAAGATAAATTAAAAAAAACTTGGGATTTTTATACTAACTTGCATTTCCTTATTTAAAAGCTGGAAATATTTGAACCCCGGCTCTACATATTTTTTAAGTTAACACTTTGATACTTTAGTGTTGCGTTGAACGGAAAAATAATTTATGCGAAGATATTCATTTCTAACATCAAACGTTAATTTGATATTAAATATGATGATAATATAACATTGAGATATGATGATCCCCACTCCCAAATGATGAAAATTAAAGTAAATATACATATGTGTATAATGGATATAAACAGTACCAGCGTCAGGAGCATTGGCAGTGCCGGGATCTTCCTCGCTGATTGGCATATCTATGTCGGTTTTACGCGCCCGACTCGAAGTCGCCTCAGTCCCGGAGCGCGTTAACGATTCTAATGTGGACGGATGGATATGCAGGTACTGCCCTGTGTGGAAAACATTATTATGTTTATGATTTTTTCATTAAAAAAAACAAATGAATTAAGAATTAAAATATTTACACATAAAGTGGAAAATTATTCAAAATTAGAAAATATGAACGTTTGTATATACCCGCGTTAGACACTTCAACAGAGTGTCTCTGGGGGCGCGGCAATGGTGCTTCGTGCGGCGGCCGCGTCACCACGCGCGCGCCCGCCTTCGGCAGTTGCGGGTGGAACTTGAGGAACGTCGCACAAGCGATCGCGTCGTGCACAATGCCTGAGTTATTATAACACGAATATAATCTACTTTTTTTAACTCGATTTGCGCGAGATAGTAGACTTATGCCAATATCAGATCAACAAAAAGAAGAAAGTTTAAATATTTAAAACTGATAACATCATTGGGATTTAATTATAATTAGAATTCAACATTTTAGGGAACATAATTCAAGGGTGGAGTGGAAAAAGTAGCTGAATTAGATATTTTAATAAAAAGTTTATAATATATTATGTAATATATCTTTTGTATTTGTACAGCAATTAAGGATTTATTCACACTTCTCATCAGGTTAAGTGTTATTTTAAAAAATACTCACCTTCGTGCCATAATAATGCGGCAAAAACAGATCGTAAGCATTCTGCTTGCGCCGGACTGAGCGCGTACTTGCGCGGCAGCGACGTCCGCGCCGGTAGCGGAGGCGGCGACGGACGCACCAACCGCTCACGCGACAACCGCTTCGGACTACGATTCTCCTCCTAAAAATCGGACACATTTTAAACATACAACATAAATATGAAGCCATATTGAAAAGTACAAGAAATTTACAAACACATGTTACACGCACAAAGTTAGTAAGCGAACATCTACATAAAAAGCTGCGGTGAACGAGCAGTTCCACCTGATACCGACCTTGGCGACATCGAAGTGAGAGTTGGCGATGTCGTCGAGGGTGCTCTCCGGCGAAGTTTGCGTCCCCGTCTGCGCCACACGGATCGGCTCTGTTTCTTGGGTCCCCAAGATTTCCGTCTATAGGGCAAAGTGTTGCGTACGACAAAATAACAATCTTCCTTTTTTTCGACTTACATCTCAAGCATTAGTACAATTATAAATAAAAAAGAAGGTTGAAATTAAAAGGTTGTGAGGGACAGTTATCAACGGCCAAAAGCGACACGCATTAGACAAGGAGCATATACATAAAAGTGTACCTCTCGCAAGGAGTCGTCGCGCACATTGTCACTGGACCGATGCTTGGCTGGCCACCATTCACCACTGTTCCCGTTGTTACGACGCGGCATACGTCTGTCGAGCATATAAAAAGTAATTTAAATAAAAAACAAATGCAGAGGGAATTTAATTTGCAAATTACAAGAAATAAAAAATACCTATAAAAAACGCAGTAAGCTAAAATAACCAATCATAAAATAAAATGCTATTGATAATGAAAATAGTGCAAATTGTAAAAAAATATTATTACATGAAGTACTAGTTTAAAATACTCTGAATGCAATCAACATGATAGAGATATATGATAGGCATCTGTCTTATATGTACTAAATATTTTTAAAATCCTTGTGTACTTAATGTTTAATTATAATAATAATAATTACTTAATTTCTAAATACCTTGGTGTAGGCATAGAAGTGGATTCATTTCGCTGGATTCTCCCTCGTTTACTGGGCTCTCCAAACATGTATGGACTGGTACTTGTGCTATCACTCTAAAACAAGTATAATTATCAAACAAATGATAACAAACAAACTTATACACAGAAATATGTTTGCTTATTTAAATATTTTTCTTGCGTATCCAGCAATATACTAATGATTTCTGAAGGTAAAATAAATGTAACTTTGTAACAAAATAAATCTTACCTCACTGGTTAAATCACATTGTATGGAAAACGGAAAACGCCTGTCTTCCGAACTTAAATCTGTAATAATACGTCGGTATTAATAAAGCTGTGTAGCAATATATTTAGTAAAAGTTAATTCGGTGTAGAGAAACTTGTCTCTTTATAAACAGCTTCTTACCGTATCCCGCACACAGGCAGAGGAAACTTAGTGTTAAGATACTCCGTTCCTTACTTTCCGCCGAATTTTTCGAGGCATTGCGCGTTGAGTGGCGGAACTCTAGACTGGGCTTTTGCCTTGGAGCCACAGCGAAGAAATGAAAATATTAATAAATAATAATTAATTCCCTCGAGTGGGGATCGATTCCACAACCATCGCGTTACAATTATAACCTTGCCGTCGTGCCGTAACGATGGCTACGACGGCTTCTAGTATAATTATAGTATGCTCATTAGCGTATCTAGAGATATTTTCTGACGGGAGAGGGGCCTGAACTTTGGCTTTGAACAGATATGTTGGTGTAAATATTGTTTTTTTTTTAAATTATACGGGACAATTTTTTTTAAGTATAATTTCTGGAGTAGGCATGGACCCGTCCCTCCCGTTTTCTACGCCTATGAGTAAGATTTAAAAAGCGTATTTGTGATATCACAAATAGATTTGATTTCACATTTTGATTTACTCAGTAGTAATAATTATAATCTGTTAATATTCATAAGATCTTTAACATATGCATAATTACCATTGCTGGCAGCATCAGCTTCATCTTCGGACCACTGAGGCAGTTCCATTTGAGCTTCATTGAAAGCGGCCCAATTCGCAGCGTATTCCTAAAAACATTAAAAATCAAGCGTGAATTGTATAGGTCTAGCAGGATAAGCATATGAAAACTTCATTCTTCTAATGAATAATTTTTGCCAAGATAATATTGCTTTTCGTCAATATTTGTTGTCAAGGAACAACAAACTTATGGAAACTTTTTTTGTTTGTATCGTAAAGGTAAGAAAGAAAAAATGATTTATTAATATTTTGGGTGAAAAATAATATAATTTTTAAGAGAATAATCATAATCGTACTCGAGGGTCTTCGTCGTCGACAGATCGCAATAGGCTCCGATCAAGATGTCCGTGGTACTGTAAACACCAAGCAACGCCTGCGCTACTTTCAGCATAAGTCTGCGCTGATTCTTGACTAAGTCGAACCCAAGTGCCATCTTTGTTCCCCAACTGTTCATTATATAAGGATGTATCATATATAATACATATATATTTTATTTCAGTGTAAAAAAATGTATATCAGATAGCGTTTACAAAAAAGAAAGAAAAAAGGAAATTTAAAAAGTATCTGTAAACAAACTAAGTAATAACAGAATATGACATGTTATACATTGTAATGGTATAGGTACAGCATATCTGAACAATACCTCTTCTAAGACCGCAATATACGCTCCAGGTGGTATGCGGCCCAGTTCCTCAGACTGGAGGCTGGGGCTGGCGCGCACCCGCAGCCCCGCACTGTCCTCGCCCGCAAAACGTCTCAGCCGGTACGCAGACACGGAACCCAACCATCTCTCAGCCGCAATCTCATCGTTTGCACTTTCAGCTACATCTATTTTTAAATCCTACGACAAATTAAACAGTATAAAAATATTATACATATTAACTCTAGTTTAGTATCTAGTAGTAGTACACCCAATTATATAATAATACACATACACATGAATATTGAAATAATTTAGTAATATTAGCTTTGATAAAGTTAAGTTTACCCAGATCATAATGTTATTGTTATTTGAATGACGTCATTAATGCCGTACAGCTTTCAGTAACATTAAATATAATACGAAACGTAAACTACTACCTGTGCCGTAGGATAATCATCCATAGTGCACCTAAATACGTAAGTCCCGGGTGACCTCGGCACCCATACAGCCGTATAAGATCCATCTCGCTGGGCATCAACGATCAGCCGCTCGGCAGGTATGCGACCGCCGCCACCGAGGCCTTCCAGTAGGGCGCCAGCGCCACCCCATGCGCCACTCGCGAACCGTAACTCTTCAAATGAATAGTTTTGATACGGCTGGCGATAGAAAATAAAGTTGGTTAAAAAATATATTTTTTATATATAAATATTTATATTTAGCTTCACGCTGTACCCCGCTATATATATAATGCTAGTCTAGTTTTAAAACACTCCGTTCGTCATTTAGGCCGAATTCAGGCGGCATTGCGTATTGAGTGGCACTTATGCCTCAATACTAGAGCGAAGAAATGAAAATATTAAATATTTAATTTCATCGAGTGGGAATAGAACCCATTAACTGTCACGTTTACAGACACACGCGTGTGCCGCTGCGCTACGACCTGGCCTCAAGCTGGAGAATACTATAGACAAATATCGGGACCTTCATCATCGTTATCGCGTGAAACCACATGGTATCTCGGACAGTCGGTTGGTACGGGACGTCTGACAGGCTGCCGCGACGTTCGGGCGCTAATGAGTGACCTGCTCGTAAAATGCTGTCTTCAATACGTTGAACAACCACCTGTACAATATACCATAATAAACAATTGTTAAACAATTATTATTATCTTATTGTTAAAATTAAAATATCTTCATGAATTCCATATTACTTAATATGAGGAGGATAAATGTTTTTTCTAAAGCGGTGTATTAACATTTTATAAATAAATACCTATAAGCAAAACCAAACGCTAGCAAACATGAAAACAAATGTAATTCAAACAGTTTAAAACCATCGTAGACTAGCAATCGCGTCGCTGAGTCAGTTACAACCAGTTCCTTTAGCCTTAATTATCTCAATTCTACTTCACCGGCATGGTAGACATTTGTGTGCGAGTTGCATCCGGTAAAAGGTCGCGACTTAGACATTAGTTCATTTTAGAAGTTGACATTGTAATAAAATATTAACACATAACTAGGCACTACTTGTACTATTTATTGAAAAATTAAACCACTTCATGGATTCTACTTAGTATTAGGTTATCGAAATGGAATAAATAATGCTACCTCAATTTTAATGGCTGGAGAGCAGACTATGTCCCCATACTGATCTCTGACAATTATTGGCAAGTTAAGCCTTGCAGCGGGTCGTGCGGGTACGAGCGGTGGCTTCAGCTCACATCTTGATGGCTCAACACGGGGCCCTGGAGCCAGCCAACGTGCCAGTCGACCACCTGCTGTGCTCTCCGCCCCAGCTACAAAATCCGACAAAAATTGCCTCTCCGTAGATATTGACCTATAAAAAAAATTTAGATTTTGCTACAACTTATTTTTTTATTACTATGGGCATTCCAAATCATAATATAGTTCCTACGAATTAATTTTGTGAACGATGAATCAAACGTCTTATTGAAAACGTTATAAAACATACTTATATTATAAATTTAAGTACTTTTTATTTCCATATGCTTTTATGTAGTGTTAGTGAGTAGTAGTGAGTGAGTAGAAAGGAGTGTTCCACCAAAGTGGATTTACATTGTAATTTTCCACGAAGTTGTCAATGCATCAAATATAAATAAATCAGATTCTTAGCTTAAGTAAAAAATGAGCGTAAAAGTGTTGATGACCATTAACCACCTGAAATATCTTCATGTAATTCATGAAAATTTTTCAGCTTCGAACCATCTCGATCACGCTAGCTTTGAAGCAAAAGGCATTACATCTAAATTTGTCTATTAATTTAGGAGCTACTATTTGACATATGAACATACATACAGATATCTTATAGCACATTTATATAATATTTTTTAGGGTTCCGTATCTCAAAAGGTAATTTTGTTGTGCGTCTGACAAAACCATTTACCAAGGGTTTACGTGAAAACAGAAATTAGTATTAAATATTTAGGTTTACGGCCACGTGAGGAACAAAAAAGCCACCTCTAAGTCAAATGAGGCCAGTCGTGGCGCAGGGGCACATGGTGTGACTGTAAAACCGACTGGTTGTGGGTTCGTTCCTACTCGAGGAGATGAAATATTTATTTAAATTTATATTTCCATTTCTTCGTTCTGGTGTCGAGGTAAAAAGCGCGGCGTTGAGTTCTTCCACTCAACACGCAATGCCCCCAGAATTCGGCAAAAAGTGGAGAACGGAGTGTCTTAACACTAGATTCTCTCTGCCTACCCAGCTGTGTGGGAGATACAGTGTGAAGCTGATTTCATCAACGAATCAACACAGTCAAAAAATACAATACGCCAGAAAAAAACTGTTTGTTAACTATTAAGTTGTATTTTCCGTTGATCTATAATCGTCAATTTGATACGGAACCCTCAGTGGGCGAGTCCGGCCCGTACTTGACCATTTTTTTTTATTTTTATCATCATCTTATTATCAACAAATTTTATAGTTTATAAAAGGACGGTTTTCGATTAATAGCATTTTGATAAACAATGTGTGAATAACTCAATACTTATCTATGACAAATTTATTTCTGTTTGTGTGCACTTTGCTTTATTTTCTTTAATATATATTTTTTTTATTTTTGTAAAAACATTTTTTTAACGTTTAGACTCTTAGAGTTAGTCAACGCCACTGTTTTTCGAAAAAGTGAATATAAAAAGAAGTAAATCAGTTTCACGCTGTATCCCGCACACAGCAAGGTTTCTACTAGATAATACTAGAAATAAATAAATATAATATCTACACAATATTATGCTTTTTCATCTACGCACATTAGTGCCATGCATAGAATTTCACCAGTAATAATTTAATAGATACTTTCTATAGAAACGATGTATTCGATTATTGTTCATAACTATAATCATATTAGTAGCCTATAGAATTAAAATTTATATATGATAAATATCATCTAATTATAATTATCTTAAATTCTCCCATAGCATATAATGACCAAATCAGTATCACGCGTGTCTACAACAATTAGAATATATGATGAAATATGATTAACTAAACTAATTGAACCACATCATCGATATCGATAATTAAGAGCTGGTCCAATAAATAGCATCACTATCGATAAAAACAGAATTTACAAAGACAGTAGCGGTAGTGGACGCTCAGCGGTCCGGCGCTGTACCCCGTGCGAGGTGGAGCCAGTCTGTGCATGCCGGTCGTAGCGCGCGGTCAGTCGCGCCGCAGCGCGGCAACATGTCGCGCCTCCCCGCGGTGCTCTCGCTTCTGTCTCTAATTGCCTTTGTGAACACCGAACACAGCAATGGAGTTTGCCAATTGAATTATTGCGAGTGTGTGCCAGCGAAACACCCGTCCCGAATGGATGTTAACTGCACCGTCCCTCATCATCAGGTAACAATATTAAAATACTAGTTATATAGTTATCACAGCGTGTGGTGCTTGCATATCGGCGACCTTTCCATAAGGTTATTTACACATAAATACTAAACATAACTTGTATTGTATAATATTTACTATTATGAAATTTAAACATTAAAAATTATAATACATTTAGAAATGTTTTGACATTTACAGTAAATACTAGTTTTAATTCCAAGATTGCTCAATATTATTCTATTTTTATAAATGACAATAAAGGACGACGCCCAACAATAAACAAAACAAAGCTACCTGACGTTGATTTCTTAATATGTGCGAGCACTGTGAAGGACCTTATAAACAGGCTATAATTTCCTCTTGTAAAAGAGACAGTTCACGAACCCGACACCGACTCCCGAGCAACAAGTGGCATCGAGCCCACGCACACACCGACAGTGCGTGTAAACATGTTACGTCTCTGTTGCACACGTGCATACATCGCTAAGTTCTATTGAGCAGCTGCTGTACCCTACGTGATTATTGCTTAAAGCTTCATTTTTAACAACTGTACATTCGAAATGTTCTTTCTTTTTTCTTAGAACCCTCATTATATCCAGGTTATTAGAATATAAATTCCTAATTAGAATTAGAATAGAATATAAATTTAAAGCAGGGTCTTCTGTTAAACGTAAAACAATGACTTAATGTAGAATCATATTAAATTAAAAATAGTACACAATGATGTATACACAAGTTGAAAGGAACTTATTAGTCATCATTATCATTTTCTAACGATCTCATTACCACTCGCTAACGACTATAACAATATACTTGTATTTGCAAGTATATGAATTGATATTGTCAATAAGTCCCAAGTTAAATTGAAAATAATATCTAATTTTATATACCTACCTACATTATATTATAAATTAAGAGGCATAAAAATATCTATACTATACTTATAATGTTTAGATATAACTTAAACAAAGTAAATTTAGGCATATTTTGGCTGCATAAACAGAACCTGGTTTTCGTGTGGTTGTATTACATACACCGATACGAGCGAACTATTCGCCTCAAATATTCTACTCCATTCGTCCGTCCTAATGTTGTCCCGCTCTCTCTTCTCTTTAGAATGGGACAACACGGCTCTTTTACCCGAACCACTCGTATAGAACACAGGTTATTTGTAGCGCACACGCACTTGCAAATTTAGCTATTATCTGTTTAAATAACTTACCTAGATAATATACATTTATGTAGGTCTCATAGAATCGAATAATTAAATCATTTTATTTTTGTAAGCTATGTGGAATTTAATTATTATTTACTCGATAAAAACAGTAATATAGACTTTTAGATTAACAGAGCAATTTAAAACTATATTTTCCATTCATTAAATGTTGACGACTCCCAAGGTATTCTACAATTCGATAAATACGCTAAGACAGTCTATAAATATATGTCAACGACCGTTTCCGTTTGATACAACCCAAACGAGCTTTTTCTTACAATATAATAATAAAAACCTATAAACTGCATTAAGGAATAACACTTTAATTTATTGAGTGTTTAGTACACCAATAAAATAAAACTAGCACTGAATTTAACTCTAATGTGAGACGTGCATAGTTTTAATGAAACATCTATAAAGATACAAAAATCGCTATTCCGATTCATCATTCTTCTTCCCTACGTCTCAGTGGTCTCAGTGGTACTATTGTATTATCTGCATATATAAATGTATAAATAAGCTTATGCTATTTGTTTTGTTAGATCCACATATCATACAAAATTCATAAATTGAAATCACTATGGAGCACCCGTTCTCTCGCACCGGCCAGCGTTGGATCGCGCCTGTGCCCGCGGGAGCAACGAACAAACCATAAAAAAACCGTAACGAGAGATCACTTCCTGCGCCAGAGACTGGCTAGTCTCCAAATACTATATTATAATTTACTAACATCGCTAAGTTTATAGCGTTACAAAATACAATACACCTTCGTAAGCAAATTGTAATAGCTAAATTATAGCTTTAAATCTCAATTGTATAGCTGACCATAATTCTATGAAATAAATAATCATAAGAATTAAGACTATTTTTATCCCATAAAGTACGCAATGAAATTTTACCGTTTTTGAATATTTTTATATCGAGCATTTGATTGCGCAAATATGATGACTATATAGGTATTTTGACATTCTCTCAAGTATGCCATTTCATTATGTAATACAAAGCTTGTACTGTAACTGAAAGTTGTAGTTTTTGTTTATTGACTTCTTGACGAGAGCTCTCATTTTGAATTGATGCTTTCTCAAAGTTTTAGGCCCTTTCTTTGTCATCTTTCACTTGACACCAAATGAATATTATTCGAACCATTATTTTTTAAAATATAACGTAAACGTACCTCAAAATTAAATAAGTTCGCTCAAGATTACGCATTACAAGTGTAATAATATCTAATACTCCTAAAGATTTGCTTTAGATCATTAACATACATTTTGGATTCTTTTCCATCTCTTACTTTGCGTTTCACACACAAGAAGAAGAGAAGAGTAATATTATAAGTCTCTGGCTCCTCCAGCTTCGAGAAGCTGTGCGATTATTACAACCATCCATGGAAATATCGCTGCTAATTTGCTTAAAGGTGATGAAATGATGGATGTTCGGAATGCAATACCGAATATTGTGTAACTTGAAAACTCTGCGAAATTTTATGTTAATTAATTGCGAAAGTTCGTACCAACAAAAAAATATACATCGGATACAATGGTAGACCATGTTTCGATGTGAATCTCAAATGTAATAATATCTATTCGAATATTACAAAGCAGTAGAGAAAATATGAAATGTATATGTTGCATTACAGTCCATTTATTGAAGAATACTATAAACTACTATACATAATGATACGACCAATAGAAGAAATAAGTAACAATGAATAACATTGCAAACACGGGAGGGCTTGCGTGATTTCTTAGATAAGTTATTTCCATTAGACTATACGGACGAAGCTACAGTTAATAGCTACGAATACAATAAAGCTGTAATATTGAGTATAAACAAAAAAAAACTTATTATGCGTCTTTTTATAAGTAACAGAAGCCAAAAGTATTATTTTTGTAGTATTTGTCTGTCTGTTGTTCACCTTTGACATAAAATTTACTAGAGGAATTTTGATCAAACTCTTTGCCTTTTTCTTTAAAAAATTAAGGGTGTTAATTTGCTAGATATTTTTTTATTTCAAAAGTTATTTGGATACCAATGGATGTCACGCCCAAGTATTGTTCTAATACATTATGTCCTAAGTCAAGCAAAAATCTCCGGGCATTGTATTCGCCGATTCTTCCGTAACCTTAACGACTTTACCAACCTTATATAGATCAAGGTTTTTTGTATAAATACCTTACGTACTAGAATTATTAAATGAAAATGTATAATAGCAATCTGGGATCAAAATGGCCTTTATTAACTGATTCATAATATCACTGCTTGACTTAAATAAGAATAATATATTTCTAGGCTGTATTGCGATATATATTGTTCTTCCTTTCTAGAAAAACTAAAATCTATTTAATAATTAATAAGGAATAGAAAAAAAACTTAATCTTATCATAAAAGAAGAAAGCTTTCTGGGAAACAAGAAGTGAACAAACCTTGAAACTAGATTTTTTCTACATTATTTCTGATATTGTCCCCTTTCCCTCCCTTTTGGTCTTAAAAAATAATACAAAAAGATATAAAAAAATAATATAAGCAATTATAATCGTGCATAATAATAGTACAATGGTATTTATAAGAAGTGACTTCGTAACATTAATGAGTCATATCGAGGACGCTATCTGTGGCAGCGTTCATGAATGTATAGCGACTCGATAACAAATATCAAACTAGAGAAAAGAAGCCAGCATTTATCAGTAATAACAAAATATATAGATAATACACAATACAAAGTGAAAATGTGTGTCTTTTGTCCTTACAACCGTGTCATAGCGGTAACAAGTGCTGCTTTTGAAGTCAAAATAAACAATAGGAAAAAGTTAAAAAAATATATAACAAAGATCAAATACTGTTTAAATTGTTTTATTAACGTTATACTATATATTATGACATATGCAGTAATTCAAGTAGTGAATGATCTCTTATTTGTTACCAGAATAGAAATAGAGATGATTGAGTGATAAATTCTATCAAATACAATTTGGTCGAAATGTATATTTGACATTATTTATGTCAATGTTTATATTACTTCGGTCCGGGTTAGACAAAGTGCAGCGCCTCCAACGCCATGTTAAATGAGTGGAAAATTTAGAGTAGAATGACTTATCATCTTTAGGTACCCTGTATGATGTGATATAATATATATATGTGATGTAAATATATATACATTATATCCGAGATCATTGCAATGGGGGTGAGACTAGCTGAAAAAAGCTTTTTAAAATATAAAAAAAAAAAATTACATTGAGTCATGGGTTCGATTCCCACTCGAGAAAATGAAATATTTAATATTTTCATTTCCTTGCTCTGGTAACGAAACAAAAGCGCGGCGTTAAGTTTCGCCGTCCGATATGTAATGCCTCACAAAAGTGTCTTAATGGACAGCGAACTGTCTTAACACTAGCTTCCCAGATTCCCTCTGCCTACCCTGCCCAAAGAATACAGCGTAAAGTTAAAAAAACTTTAGGTAAAAATTAAGTTGTGGTATATTGTTATTAAAAGCTTTATATTCTTTAAATGGTACCTCAACGTGTCATACTTTTCCATGTCCTGTGTTTCAATTCATCCACACCTCCCCCTTACCCCGTTCTTTTGATTTTATTATTATACTTAATATATATATTGTATTATTCTTTACAGAACCTGAGTGTTCTAGAAGGGGACCTACCAGAAACTACAGACGATTTAACTATTACCGGAGCGGAATCTTTAATAATAGAAGCAAACTCACTTTCTCGACTGAACGATGCACGATATCTACACTTCGTAAACAATACACTTATCTATATCAGGACCTCAGCAGCAGTCGGTCTGAATATAATTAATCTTTTCCTTGAAATTGACAATTGTGATGTGCTGAGAATTGAAGAAAAGGCATTCAACGATATTAAAGGTATGTTTTATAAAATCAATATTATAATAAAAATATATAGAAAATACTTGTAAATATTATTAAAGGCTTCATATGCATGTATGTTCGAAGACGCTTCGCGAAGGATTACATTTCTTTAAAAATAATAAATGTACATTTCGCTAGGCTTATGTAGAGCTTGGCATTTGTGTAAGCGCTCATTAAAAGTGAAGCCAGAGGAAATAATTTTTAAAATAAAGATATTTATTTATATAAAAAATATATTTGTGAAACTATTTTTTATGTTTTTTTTTATTGATTTCTAATAAGTTTCTTATCAGAAATAAATAAACAAAGCATTAAAAATATATAAGCACTTCTACACCGGAAATTTCATTCTCATAAATTTTGATATTCGTCTCATGTGTCTTTTGTGTTAATAATTAATAATGAAGTGCAGGCCACTTATTAAAAATCAGTGAGTATAAGCCGGGTTCACATCTATGATATATATGAACAGTGAACATTCATACCAATGCAAAGCTCAGTGTAGGCCGCGTGGATTGTACTAAATTATAAAACATTAATATAATTAGAATGTCAACTTGACATAATGTTTAATTTATTTCCTATTTACCTTTACAAGCAAGCCTGCAAGCGATGTATGATTTTTATAGATAACACAAGCTGTTGCGAAGTACTAAATTAAAAAACCATTTAAGAAATATTATGACCATAGCTAATCTATACTAATATAATAAAGCGGAAGAGTTAGTTTGTTTGGACGCTAAGATCTCTGGATCTACTGGTCCGATTTACTTTGTTTTTGTTTTGTATGAAAGCTGCATTCTTCAGAAGTGCTATAGGCTATATAACATTACATTACACATATAAACAAATATATTTTAAAGTACTTTCTAATTTGACATGCAATTTATTCTGCCATGTTAATAACAATCGTCGCGCCGCTACGCAACCGTTACCGCGACATTTTGATATTCATCCTTATGAAAATAAACATTATAGTCACTTTTAGCATTTTATCTAGATTGAAATTATAGTTTACTGTATAACATACTAATAAATAATTAAGGAGATGTCACTGATTCGAAATGACCTAGCCTTCGGGCGGCATAGTATGACCGATGCGAAAATATTCTTATAGTTCAAGTAGGCGTAGCCGCGTCCGGGTCCGCTAGTTATTTAAAATATTTGGTACGAAATGTAAAGTGCTTAGAGAATATATATTTTTAAAACAATACATGACTCGAGTACGGGTTACTTCTACTGAATGCACTTTAAAAAACTATCTTCAAAAATTAAGCTACATGGTAGAATTTTGCATTACCTATAAGTTTACTTAAAATCCATCCATGCATTAAAATAGACACAAACGTCCTCTTTATTTTAAATGATTATAATTATAATAATTATTATTATCTATTTATTTATTTATGAATACTGCGTTTGAAATATACTTTAAAGTAATATATCAAATATTTCAATATTTTTATGATTGATGAATCTAATTTAGCATTATTATTTTAATTATTATAATTTTAATTTTGTATCAACGCAAAAGGAGTTAAAAATTTTCAAATGATGCACACGATTATTATAACTAGTTTTCTTAAGTATCAACTAAGAAAAAATTTAGTTCAATTCTCAGAATGGTTTAATTAAATTATTATTGCAGACTTTTTTACATTAGCTTAAAACCTTTTTATATAATATTAAACGTGCTATGTAACATCACTGGCACAAGAGAGATTTTTCTTTATCGACTTGACAGACCAGTCGGAGCGGTTTGAAATGTAGCACGCAAGATTTCATACTATACCTACATACAAGATGACCTCAATTACCTTATTAAAAAAAATGATATAATAAGCCAAATAATAAACGTAAAAGGGCATATAATTTTAAAATTATAATGCAAAATAACTTTCAAATTCCCCACAGAAGATAGATAGAGTATATATAAGTGAATTGAAATTGAAATTAATAAGTTAATTTGAATAGTATATTTAAAGAAAAGTAAAATATATTAATAGTATTATAGTATACTTGGCCATATATATATATATATATATTTCTTAGCAATTTATCTTAATAAACACAAATTAAATTCGAACATATTCTAATTGTTAGTATTTTACTAAAATTCTCAGCGGCACTGATCGTATTAAAAATTTTAATTTTTACACACTCGTAGTTGCGACACAAGAGCGCCGATATGGTACAAGTTGTACTATCACATATGGTTGGAAGCTGTGCAGTGACGCACTTTAAAGGTCTTATACAAAACGGTAAAATAAAGTGCATTGAAATAAATTGTTATTTCCTCTAAATCAACAATATAAGTTGACTGCTCTATAGTAGATAGTGTTTTTTCTAATGGATTTAATTTATTTTTAATTGGATTTTATATTAGTATAAAAAGTCCACGATATCAAATGACTAGTTTTTACCTGTACTTTCTACAACAAACAAATTGCGTTTAACAAATAAACTTTTAAGCTTTACACTGTTACCGATATAAAAGTAATAGACAGTCATTATCCAAATGGAAAAGAATTACAAAGGAAAATTTTGTTTTGCTTAGTATTATTTTTATAATATTTTTTTTATTTGAATAAGATCTTTACTCCTACTACTTAATTTGAATAATAACTTAACTTATTACGAGGAATATCAAAGAAAGAAAAGAAGAAAGAATAATTAAGTTGATCGAAGTTTTCCATTAGAAAAAAATTAGCCCTGTATAGCTGCTTATACGAAAAAATAAGACTAGGAAAAGTTATATTAATTAAAGTTTTAAGTACAGTTATTATATAAGTAGATAAGTGTAGTAAAAATAAACCATTATTTGGATCGCTTCATTTTTGCAAATTTGATAAAAAATCGAAACTTGTGACAATAATATAATTCGTTTCGTCTTAAATCTTAAATTAAAATGTTTTCTTAAAAATCTTATTAACTTGTTAATAGTAATAAACAATAAGAATATTTTTTTCAACTAATTGTTGTTAAAAGTATTTGTCTTAGTAAAAAAATATTTATTGAGCCGAATTGAAAAACCGACAGATTTGCAGATAACTTATAGATAGATAGATATTTAGATATAGTATCAATAGTATTTTTCGTATATTACTGAGAATTTGTCATTTTTCAATAACCAAGTAGAACAAAATGATGATAGATCCATCTTGAGTGTAAATAATGTAAGCCACACTGTCGAAAGTTGTTTGTGCAACCAATATTAACTGAAGTAAGTAAATGTAAAATAAGTAAATTCGATGACTAAGTAATATTTCTGCAACTACTTCTGCACCTGTGCCATTTGTACGCCAAAAGTATTCGAGGAATATATCAGACTCATATAATAATATTTTTCTAATACTGTACAAACAATATGCATATTACTAATTGTATATTATAGGCAATAAATGTTCTAGTAAGGTATTATTATTTTTTTGCCAATTAAAAAAAAGTGGTATATGAAAATTTTATAAATATATTTGTTTTATGAATATTAAGTTTTATTACTTTTCAAAACATAAATATAATATTTATCCTATGTACGTTGCAATATAAAGTAATAAATACGTCTGGAGATATATCCAATTTATAAGTAGAAAAGTAGTCGTTTGGTAGAGTTGAAATGGACGGCCATCTAAAAATATACCGTTTCCCCGAGTCGACATTTGTGTTTTACAGAATAATGACTCATAAGGCAAGCCGATTGTAACACAAAGCTTGAATGTATCGTAGACAATGGAGGTGCGCTCGGTTAACGCCAACAAACATGTGCTGTTTTAAACAATTCCCTTCGTTACGGAAACATCGTATCAAGGTATAATACGATGATTAATATCTGTGTTTTTAGATTTTAGAATAAACGTAATTTATATTTAGGAAAACGTAAAAAAAAATGATTATGCCCTATCTAGCCCGTGCCTCTAGGACACTGTCTAAGCGCTCTGCCCATTAACCTATAGGTTATTATCAAGCTAGATATAAACAAGTATAATTTATCATTATTAATAATATACTACTCTCCGATGTAATTTTTAGGAGCCTAGTGCCAGTATATTTCTAAGATATATGTAACACTACCGATATTTCTGCGAGATATGTCTATTATGAATACCACATTGTAACATTTACAATAATGCATACAATGTACGCACTAAAAAATAAATTTTATAACCATTTTTAATAAGTTTGATACAAGTAATGTAACTTTCTAAAACCGCCTAAAAATATAATATAAAGTGTATTTTCGAACTCATCTATTATAGATAACTATTGTCATTAATCTAATATACTTTGTTAATTTCTTATAGATTTTATAAATGATAAATATTTACTATGTCTATTTTCATATTTTCAGGCCCACTATCTGTGACAGTACGTAACTGCGACTACGTTTCCTTACAAGGCAAAGCATTTTCATGGCTTTTATTTATTCATATTGAAAATGTTCGCCACCTGGAACTTGGTGTTGGTACTTTCGTGCTCGATCCAACCGCCGCAAATGTTGGAGAACACGGCCCAGGGATGTCGGTGAGATTTCATTTAATTAATAAATAAATAACCTTCAATATATAAATATTGTTTAATTTAAATCATTGTGCAGCAGGCGAAACTAACTTTATAAAGAAAAGTATTATTTGTAATTACCTTAGCAAAGCGAATAACAATAGATATAAGATTAATTCACTGCATATAACAACTATTGAAGATACTCTAATTATTATTTAATTTTTCAGATTCGTATGAAGAATGTTACAATAACAGAATTCCCTGAGCAAACCTTCGGATCGTCAGCAGCACTGATCTCTCTCGAATATGTTAACGTTAAAACAGTCCATGGGGGCGCTTTTCCAGCCAATACCTACAATATTGTGATGGCCGTGAATTGCACTTTCAATCTTATTGAAGGAGAATCCTTTGCGCCGAAATCTCTTATAAACAATTTACATTTCTATGGATGTAAAGTTCACATATTTTCATCGAATTCATTGCAATCTGCTGTGGCTAATTTGAATATTTCACGTTCCAGGTCAGTTGTGACAGTATTTGTAGTATTTAATAATTTACTTTTTTGTTATCTTACAGTTATGTTTATGATTTATTATGATTTTTAGATTTTAGTTTTTCATTTTTTTAATTCCAGATTTGAAAACATAGAAACAGGTGCCATAAATGCCACAGTCGTTGCAGTTGTAATAGTAGATAGTGTATTTAATGTGTTTAAAGAAAGAGGATTTGAACTATCTTCCTGGAATAAGCTCCAAATGGAACGAAACTCTTTTGACGAATTATCCCCCAATGCTATAGTCGCACCTGGTGGATCAATTCATGAATTATCTTTCATAGAAAATGAAATCGAGACTATCAACCCTAATAGTCTTGGATTCATAGGACAAGCATATTCAAAAGACTCTAACAATGTCATTTATAAAAATAATTATTTTGGTTCGCCATGCCACTGTAACATAACATTTTGGCTCGCTAAAGGACTGGGAGCTGAATCTGGAGAATCATTTGAAAATGAAAGCTATTGCACTGTTAATGAATTTTTTGCTCGTTGTTTTAATGTTCCTGAACAGAATATGTTATTTAAAAAGTTTTTTGACAATGTATGCAATGATAAGCCAAGTATTCAGTGTGAAACGTACAAAAGTAAGGAAGCCGGAGCAGTTACAGAAATAAAAAATCCAAGATTTCCACATAAGAAAGATGACCAGGAAGGAATAAGCGACAGGAATAAAAAAGTTATTGGTATAGTGATTGTAACGGCGTTAGGTTGCGTATTGATAGTATTGTTTATAAGTTTCATTAAATGGATGAAACATCGAGGATATTGTATAAATTTAAAAAACTTTATTTCTTCTAACTCTTCGTGTGGAGCTCTTTGTGATCGTTTGTGTGTTTGTGGAATGAACAATGGCCTCGATAACGCTGGATCTATCTCACAATTATCTGTAAATGAATATTCTGAAAGACATCGTCTTAATGAGCCACGTATACAAGATATTGTTCAAGAAACCGTAATTCCAAATTCATGTGGTGTCGATGTTGTTGGTATGGAAAATAAAACGACACAGACTCTTCCAGAAGAGTTAACAAAAGAATTATTAGAAAATTTAAAAGACAAATTGGAAGATCCAGAAAATTATGTAGAAGCACGTGAAATGATAGAACATCTATACGAACTTATCAAAGTAGAAGAAAGTTGTAATAATAATACTCCCAATCTTATAAATGCAGAAGAAAATATTTACGAGTTGCCGTTCCAAAATACAACACCACGAATAGGAAAAAATAAAAAGAAAATGATAAGCGTAGGAACTCGGGCTCCTTCGCTCGACAAATTAACACCGTTATCACCTTATAACAGACAAACTGCGTTAGTTCACGAATATTTTGAGCCAAAAGATTTTGCTGTTCATCTTTACGCTGAAATAGCAAATTCTGATAAGGGGAAAAATAATTTTTTAAACGTTATGCCTGATATAGTTGCTGAACAAGCAGTTCCACGAGGTCCATATCTGCGAGCTGTACGTGAAAAAATGAACTCTAACAATACGAATCCAGTTTCCAAGTTTAATGTAATAACTAGTCCTACGTCAACAACTAAATCAAACAAATCAACGAATTCAAATTCTTCAATTAAAATGATAAATAGACCATTGCCAGAAAAACCTATTGTAATTACTGACCCAGGGGAAGGTACATCTTTTCGGCACGGCTGATTTTAATATCTGCAATATACACGGTTACTACTGGACCTTGAGCTTAGATCTCGAAACTAATATCTGTGACAAAGGTAGATCGCGCCTATGTCAAAGCAATTTGCGTGATTTTGCTTAATATTTCTTTGCTGTGATATTTAGTTTGTTTATTTTTAATGATTATTTGAATATAAATATTTGTGTCATGCCAGACTTAGTTGTAACTTTTGTAAATATTTTGCTAAAATATTTAATTTTAAGTAGCATTAGTAAATGTAACTCGAACATCCACTTTAATGAAATTAAGTTACAGTAAACAATATACAACTTAGAAAGGTAATCATTTATATTCATGAATCACTGAAGAAATATATTTTACTATAAAAATATATTTTGAAATTTTTAAAGCATTTATAGTAGATATGATTGTATAAAGTTACAATTTATTATTGTAACTTAATTATTAAGGTAATATACCAAATTTAAGTTACCCATATATTTTAGTAAAATTACTTCTACTTTAAATGAAAATCTCTTTATTTAAAAAACATATTTTTGTGAACTAACTATTCTCAAAAAATTGACTCGACTCACTATCGTCCCAAAGGTTAGTGAATTATTTTTGATTCTGTTTATTTTACAAATTATTTATAAGAAATATATCTAATTCTAATTTTATATTTAGTTTATCACTAAATTCAAAAAACCATATTTATAAACTTATAATGTTGGTTCAAATCGATGTAACAGGAACTACTATTCATGATACAAAAATATAACTTAAGCTAATAGAAAAACATTCTTATCTGTTTGACTATTTTTCATCGGTTGTTAAAGATAATTGTATAATTTTTGACAAGAGTACGCCTGATATGGTAATTTATGTTCGGATAGTATAATATAATTGAACATGTTCAAATATTTTAACAACCTGTCGCTGCGTATTTGTAAAAAAAACACTAATATATAATAACCTCTTATTAAGAATAAATATAAATTATTGCAATTAACTATAATAAGATTATTCAAATTGTAATTATATGTTATTCCATTGATGTTGCAAATGAAATAAATGTTAAACGTGATTTGTGTTTATTTCTACTTTTAAATAATTCCCAAAAATTTTCATAAACATTTGTGCAACAGTATATCGTAAACATACATTCCAGGTGATACTTCTTGGGCGGTCTTTATTATAATTGTATTATTTTTTGGACAATCTATTATATATTTTGATTAGATTTCGCACCCTTATCTAAATAATATCTTTAACATAATAAAGAATCCGATTTTAATGAATTTTAATACAGAGATAGAGTTGACCTTCTCAAAACACACAGGCGAAGAAGGTATTAAAATGGTCAAAGATGACGATAAAATGTCGTAAAAAAATATTTTTGTGCGTTTACATTGCAATCAATTGCATTGCATATTTTAAAAAGACGTATAAAAAATTCAAAGGACTATCTCTTAAGGAGTTTATATTTTACAAATTAAAAAAAAACAAAAAGGATATTTTCAAACTATTTTACAGAAAACCTTATATCCAATGACATAAACACTAATAAATATTCCAATTTACTTATACTCAATTTTATTTACGTTTTAATAATTGCAGGCTCCACTTTTGCTACGATACATGTAGGTACTAATGTGATGTTAGTCTTCTATATTCTTGTTTTATGTAAAAAGGGGTAAATTTTGTTTTTTGTAATTAATAAACTCAAAAGTTACTTTATTTCATTAAGCCCATATGAAGCTACATATCAAACTAATAAGTGGGAAAATGAAGTGTCTTAACGGGAACGGTGTGTCTTAGCACTACATTCCCAGGTTCCCCCTGCTGACCCTGCTATGTGCGGAACACAGTAAGTAAATATGAGTAGGTATTTACAGACTGTGAGATAAAGTTATAAAAAAAATACTATACCGAATGGGTACTTTACATATGTCGTATTCGTTGTTACAACTATTACATTATTACTAAAGATTAGATCTAACTTTTATAATAATAATCAAATTGTATTTAAAAAACCAAATACCATAAGAAATAATCGATCAAAGTACGAGTTTACGTCACACATATTTTGTGTACGGATCATCCGTACATAAATTGATGAATTTTACGAAAATAACGAAACATAGATAATTATTTGCCATACAAACACGCCCGAAGGTCGACAGTCGCGGACGCCGTGAAATGCTTACATACAGTTTTACACACTAGTTTACGTCGGCCGCACCGGTTGGTCACACACCGGTCACGCCAAGACGGAAGGTTCGGAGTGGCGACTCAACTAACGTGAGCGCTTACGCTCATGACTTCATGAGCTCAGTCAGTCTAACACGGTAACTGACGCGGCGCGTGCCTTGTATTCGATTGTTAGTTTTATTTACACCGCCATTGACACTGTTAGATTTTATATAGTACGACACAATATAAGTTATTTAGTGCTTAATGGAAACAATATCTAGTCTTAAATGATTACCGCTTACCATTTTACCGCTTCACTCAATCTTTTATGAGGTTAGTATAAATATTTTCAATTTTATGATATTGTATTACACATAAATCTTACTATTGTTCCGGAAAACTTGTAGCTTATGTAATACATATATACGCGAATACGTTGGTCTAATTCGTGTTCGTGTTATTGTTAGTAAAAACAGCAGTAAATATTTAAAGTGAGTAACTAATCATATATATGTGGGAATGGTGAAAGAAGAATAATCACAATTAATAATATTTTTCTTTTTTTTATTTATCCCAAAGGATGTCTCTCTATACTCGTGACAGCTTCTTATTTTATTCTATCTTTACAATTTAGAAAAACCTCTCAGAAAACTAATAAAACCTCTAAACTATCCCACATATATATATATATATATATATATACTAGATCTAATTACGCACGCATAAAAATTATAATTTTACCCATATCAGATTTTTTTTATTTTTGTAACATCTTTTCTGAAATTAAAACAGTGCAGATAGATAACGATATCTGACGCCACATCAATCAAATGTGTGTGTTATCAGTACCTTCGATTTAGCGACGACTGAGGGGATATATTTTTTTTGTTTTATTAAAAGATTATTTAACAGCCATGCTATACTATTATTTGTATAGAATACATAATAACAGAAAATTTTATATCAATCTTAATTTTCCACAATATACGTAATCAAAGTAAATATAACAATGTAAATAGAAAGAAACACAAACTTAACAATAGTCGAATCCAAAATGATTAAAAAATATTATTACATACAATAGAGCATACGGTATTATATTTCACATCTACAAAACACTAATGTCGATTCGTGTATTTAAATGCGGCGATAGAGATTTATATACCGATGTTATTTATTTATAATCTCAAGTAGCTTCTCTGGTTTACTTTCAAGAAACTTCAATCAAAACAAAGACTAATGTAATCAACGTGCCGACCTTTCTTAGCCTTTGGTGTAATGGAGTTATGTTATAAATTTCATACATATTTTTTACATTTCTTAAGAATGAAGCTGTAAAAATTGTAATTTCTAATACTAGTAATAAGACAAAAACTACCATAAATTTTAAACAATTTCCTTCCAAGTCTAGAATTTTTTTTTTTTTTTAATTGTTGATAGGCAAGCATTTGTCCGCTATCTCACCTGGTGGTAAGTGACGATGCGGACGAAGGTGGAGCATGCTTGCCTAGGTAGTACCTAAAAGAATACAAGATAAGATACAAACATACCTAAATACTCGAATGCTATGAGTTTCAGTAATATTGCAGTATATATATTTATTTACATGACCTTCGCTGACTATTCTGCAATGTTGACTATGTCGTGCCTTCGGCGATAATTTTAAACTTATCTATATTAAAATATATCTTTTTTTTTTATTTTACCTTAAACAATGCGTTATTTAAAAAGTAAAATTTTAAAAGTTACCGTAACTTTACGGTTTTTTAGGTTTATATGGTTTTCACATTGAGGGCAGCATATTCTTGTTTTTATGAAAATAAATAGTTATATTAATAATACATACAGGTGTACTTTATAATTTAAACTAAAGTTAAATAAGTATTAAAATTGAAATAACCTTAAAGTTAAACTAAAATTTGTAGTTAGTATATTTTAAAGAACAATATCGTGTTGAGGGTCTTTTAAAACCGGTCCGGATCTTCAAATTTGTTTAAACGCACTAGTCATAAACGAGATTTTCGATAAATATTGCGATGCCTTTTGAGTCCAGCTTGTCTTTATATCTTTTTTTTAGCTTCATGCCTTTCCTGCATATCATAGCCTAGGCAGAGGAAAGTGGAGTATATGGAGCGGATAATACTAGGTACCATCCGCCTTCCCTGCTATATGAGGGACACAGCGTGTAGTTTACCTATACGAGTTTTTCAAGCCTGGCAGAAACGAATTTAGAAATAGCAAAATCAAGTTAATTAAAACATTAAAACTAACATTATATCAATATTTTTAAATAACAAATTCCAAAACCTATGGTCGTTATGTATTTTTTAACGTTGAATAACAGTATTTTTTATTTATCTATATTTTGCTAGATAAGGTATTATGTTTATTACTGCACGAATGTAAGTCATACCTTCTCCTTCTCCTAATATATTTTTGCTTATATTTCCAAATAATATTTTTTATTTACTTATTAGACTATTTTCACTAAACAAGCGAAATGAGAATAGTGTCACAAGTTCGCATAAAAAAACTGCCGATATATGAATTTAATGCTAGCAATACCTTTGTGGCCTCTAATATTGTATAGAAATTAATACACATATTTGTAACGTGAACCTACCTAACATATCTGATAACGCGGCCGATAACGATATTACTCTGACTCACACACTTCTCTCTGATTCTAGTGAGTAAGCACAGTTACATTTCAACAAGTTTAATTTTAATATAACAAAATTGATGTAAAATATAATAAGCTAATTAAAACTGAAAAATTACGGGAAAATATAAGGCGACTCGACCAGAAAGAATGGAATATTATTATCAAAGGTACAATATAGAATTTAGAACTGTATATTTTTCAATATTTTTTTTATTTGTTACAAATGCAAATTAAACAAAAACTGCTTTAAGCATTATGTTGGAGTTTTATAAGAGCTGTGAAGTTCATTCAATTTTAAGATTCATTCCATATAATAAAAATTTAATAAATTATAAAGGCGTATAAACACGTTCAACAATATATAAGCTACTTTAGTTAGGCATAAAATGAAGTAATGTGTCATACAATTATGGCAAATAGGTAAATGTATATGCAGAAATTCCTTCCTAAGCCGTGGTTATTTGTTTTTAGCTGACTTGCAATGGTGACGTAATATCATGAGAATGAGGTGGGCAACATGTTGGCAACTAGTGTTGTTGCTGACGCAGGTGCTTGCACAGCGCGCCGTGCCCACCGCCTGTGAGGAAGACGCGTGCAGATGTGATTCGTTTACAAGGCTAATATGTAATTGCACCAGAGAATTTAACGTAAATATTCATATTATGTTCAATATAAAAATGTATGATTATAGATTAAGTAAATGTCAAATAAATGTAAAATGTACCTACTCATTTTTCAGGAATTAACTTTGAGGCCTGATGGAGCATACAGAGTTCCTCCGAGAGCGACATCTATTATAATAAACGGCTGTGAACGTGTTATATTCCTATCGCAAACAATTCGAAATCTTATTCAACTAAGAACGATAGAATTAAGAAATATTGAAAATATGATTATAAGTGAGCGAGCTTTAGCCTGGTCTCCGTTTCCTCAGGATAATGAAGTTAATCCAGGAATTAAAATAACGATTATAAATAGTACTCTAACCGAAATTTCCTCACACGCGGTTCAGGGTCAAATTAACGACATAGTTATTAGAGATAGCAGAATAATGAATCTAAAGCCCTTCGCTTTTTCAAGTTTAACTGGAGTTAAAAATATAGAACTATCAAACAATGTATATGATAAAATAGAGATACAGGCTCTCAAAAAGTTTACCACGGAAAATTTCATACTGAAAGGTGGTAATGCTAGATCTCTACCAAGCAGATTTTTGTCAGATGTAGAAGTAATCAACCTGTTTCGAATGGAAGGAATGACTATCAAGCTACTATCAAGTTTAACATTTCTTGTCAGTTCACCAAAGAGAGTATTGATAGAAAGCAATATTATAGAGACATTGGAAGGTGACTCTTTTCACATAATTTCAAGAGGTCCTATAACTTTCAGAAATAACACTGTGACGACAGTAAGCAAGGGTGCTTTTTTAGGGTTAACGGTTGATGCAGAAATTTTGTCTGTTATGGGTCGTCAAGAAATTTTGATAGACAATAATACAATGACTTCAGTGAACCCCTTTTCTCTTTTATACAATGAAACATCCTTATCACTTCGAATAGATGGACTAAATCTTGACACCCAATGTAGCTGTCAATTAGCAGATGAATGGAAAGTAGTACTAAGCCACCAAAAAGGAATAATTAATTGTTGGTATCAACTCGAAGCACATTATATGTCTCTACCTACTTTTGTTAACAGCCGTTGTGGTTCATTTAAACAAACTTTTTGGATTTTTGTGATTGTGGGTGTTTTGATTGTTATCTTGATTGCAGTAATAGTAATTTTCTTTATTGTGAGACGTGAAAATGAAAAAAAGAAGAAAATGAATGTGGTAATGCCGGATGGTAAAACCTATAGAGAAACTGAATTTCATATAGTAGTCGAAAGGGCAGAACTAATAACTACAGATTTGTAATCAAGTTTATTTTAATATGAAATATGATTCTTTATGTTAAGTTTAAATTAAATATGTATTTATTTTTATTAAAAAAAGAGTTGCTACCTCAAAGTTTGAAAATAAAAAAATACTGTGCCAATAATAGGTTTATGGTTTAATTTCGTTTCATATTATAGAATTTATAATTATGATTAATATGTAATTTAATTGATTTTTGATTGAGAGTCCTACTAACTATATTATATACAAATTTTTATATATTTTACTTTATATCATTACCATCACAGCGTGCATCATTCGTTTAAAGTTTTTAAATGCTAAATCCTAGAAATGTCATAATCAAATAATTAAAAAGGTATTCTAACCTAACAAAATAAGCGAAGATTAGTAAATTTAACGTTTTGTTAATTTATAACATACGTATTTAGATTTTAGTTTAAATTAATGTACATGTTAATATGTCCTTTTAAATTCCTAGATAGCAAATTGAACAGTAATAATATTATAATGTAACCTTACCAACATGTCAAGGTCATTTTTCTATTATTTATTTTATGGAAAAGACAAGGCGAACGAGCGTACGGGTCACCTGATGATAAGTGATCACCGCCGCCCACTACTTCGAGCAACACCAAAGGAGCTACAGGCGCGTTACCGGCCTTTAAATAATAATCTTAAATATTGGTTTTAGCATCCACAATTGGCGTAAATTCTATAATAAATCTCTATTTATTTACGGAATGAGTAAATAATGACTACTTATTTTAATATAATAATAGTTATTACATGTATATTTCTATCTAGTATATAAATATTTAATTTATTTTTAAATATTGTTTTACGCAAATATATATATATATATATATATATATGCAGCTGCAACTGCGTCATCATAGTTCTTGCACTTGTCTTTTAATAATATTGTGACCTTGCAAAGCGAGTTGAATAATATATTATAGTACTTAGATAAATGCGAATGATCAATTATTCCTTATGCAATGCCGCAGTTTCTGAAGGGCGTGGCTTATGTGATGTGAATCTTACTCTACTCTTTAAGTAAACGTAGTTTTTTTTGGGGGAACATATAAATCATACATTCCCCCGAAAGGGAATTATGTCTTACTTATACTTATTTTTCTTTTCTACAACCATCTCTAAGCAATGATGGCGTTGCGATGGTGTCCGTAACTTTGTGCGTAATTACTCGGGATTATTTTTCAAAATTATTTTGGAATTCATCTAACAGGATATTTATTCAGATTTTGAAAATTATTATAATAATACTATTTAACTATCAAAATAAAACCAACGTATGTTCAAATTAAATTTATCGATGAGCTTTTAATTTTTTTTTATAAATATAGCAGTAACCTTTAGCTTATTATAATATTATTATCACAATATATATGAATTCTTAAAAAAAACTAGAATATTTATAAGTATGTAATCCAATAAATACCATGAAATGAAAACGTGACTATATTGTATGTTCACATCACAAGTATATAGTTACGTTAGCGCAATGTCTTAAAAATAAAAAAACCGGACAAGCGCGAGTCGGGCTCGCCCTCAGTACAATTATTGGAGGCCTCGAGCTTTTTCTGAAATTCAGGCTTAGTTTAGCCAGAGCTTTTTCATTTGATACCTCACTTGAATTAAACTCTTAAACCTGTACTAACTCTTTTAAACCTATTATTTTTAAGGATTTTATCCCAAATGTATAGTTTTCAGATTTTTCCTGATCTAGTACTTCTTGTAGATGCTAGCTGCTAAATTTATTAATTAAGTATCTTAATTTATTTAGGTATAGGTTAAAATATTTTAACCTACATTTATATGCTGTTCCCATAAAAGGAGCGCTGACGACAATCCTGTATTATTAGCAACATTTCTCGATCTTTGGAAGATTTTAAGCTAACTAAAAGTCATTGAAATGATATAGCTGATGTGGGATCACTTGGGTCAATTGTTATACTCGCAGGTGACTCAATACGACATCCGTGGGTCAGTAGAAGAACGACCTCAATTTGTCGACAATTACTCAAATCTCTTAGACACTTAGCTCTTCACTTTATACTAACACAAAATATTCTTCACATTCGGAACGAAGGAAGAAAGTTAGTTTCGAAATCCTACTCAACGTAAATGAACATTATTTACATTTATGCCTTTTTATACTTAATACTATATTTAATACTTATGCTCACTAAATGAATATCCTCCACACTTAGTTCCATAAATTGTACATTAAACATTATAATGAGCATAAAAAATGCAAATCGAGGCCACCATGCTGCTGCGACTGAATTTAACCGCGACTTTCACGGGTTCGATTCCTGGGATTACTGGGAGAAATGAATTATTTTCATTTCCTCTCTATTACTAGAGAGAGGCAAAAAGTTAGATAAATCGCAGCGCTTAGTTTCGCCACTCAACAAGTAATGGCTTAAAAATTGGACGGAAAGAGGGTAGCGTAGTGTCTTAAACACTAGGAATCCTCTGTCGCATATAACAGACAATATATGCAGAATAAAGCATGAAACTAAAAACAAAAATTGAGATGATTGGCATTATAGTTTCTTTAAAAGTATACTCACCTAAGCAGCGGCATGCCATCCAGCACAGCGTGCACTGTGGGTGGGGATCCTAATTCAAGACCACGTGAGAGTAGGAGTGCTTCAGTCTCGTCTGTGCCCGACTCGTCACCACCACCAGCTGTACTTGACGACATCGCGTGCATCTGTACTTCTACTATCGTGGCTACGACAACAAATAAAAAATATATATAAATATTATATATTCAGTCACATTTACAATAATGTATGCATGCATAAATTAATTATATATCGGAAGTTAAGAATGTGCAATTTACTACATAGGTATTAAATGGAACATTTTGAAGTACGGACTCATCATAATTTGATACAAAATAACAATTTGTCAATTTTACGAGGAAATTTGATTCAATAAAAGGAGAACGTGAGCGATTGTAAGTATGACATATTTATGCCACAATATTGGACTACAATGGTACAGTGTAACACACGTGCAGCATTATATTCCAAGCACGCCATCAGACAGGCTTAAATCAAGTCGCCTAATCATAAAACTCAGAAAAATATATACTCACAAGCACTATAGTAGGTATATGATAACTGGTTAAGTACCTACACACTATAAAACAATGTCAATTATAAAGAATAACTTAGTTTTTTAATTATGCGTAACAGTAAACATTATAATTAATATTAAAAGTATAACAATAGATATTAATTTATATTTTATTTATTTAATCTACATTGATACCTGGCTCGTAGACGTTTAATAACTACTATTTTTGTTTTAATTAGCAGAATATTTAACGTTATTACTGAATGATTCAATAGTGCATTAATGTAATCAATGATTGGTGTAATCAACAATTAAGTGAATATACATATTAAACATCATGAAACTAGAAAACTTCTAGATGTTGCACATATTTGGTATCGAATATTCAATTACATTGTAGATTTGAAAATATAAGGAAAACCTTGACATTCATTCAATCTTTACATTTATAATAATATGATAATTTACAAAAGGTGTCGTTATTTTTATCAAAAGAAGATGTCGTCATGCTAACCCGTTTTAGACAATTTATGGCTATTGATATAGCAATCGAAATATATCACGGTATCATAACTAGTATATCTACAACATTACGGCAACATTTATTTAGCGCATTATTTGTTTCCCTTTAGATTTGATTTAGATTGTTGTACCTATAGATATCAATCAATTTATCCACAAAGGATCGTTAAATTCTACATTTAAACTTCAAAGTATGTGAAACTAGCACGATTTAGTCAATTAATTCTAAAATATTTATACGATATCTTGTCGTGACGACATATATTTAATATACATATGCACAGTGTAAGTACAATATACACATTTACACAAGATAATTATGACAACTCAGTTCATGCACACTTACTCAACTTATATGTTCGAAATGACATTCACTTCCCTTTGTTCATATCTATGTTATTTTACAACAATATTAAAAATTTATAATTATTAAAATATATAACTATATAATTTGCCGCGGAAATCGGGAAGGCTTTTAGCCCCGCTCTCCCCTACTAATTTTGCACGCATCTTAAGAATGTTACATACTATTTGATATAATACATAATATAATTATTTACCATGAGTAAGTGGCGGTACGTCTAGATCGGGCGCGAGGAGTCGAGCTGCGCACGCGGCGCCCAGGTGTACGAGCTCCATCTCGAGGGTGGCTAAGCCACCGAGCGTTCCTCCAGTTTTGACATTCGTGAATGGCGCCTCCTCGTAGCCGACACATAGACATCGGAAGCCAAAGCGGCTGTCTTCACTGTTCACACAATACGGAGATTTAATTGTTCGTCGTAAAATTCAGAGGCCTGTCGTGGTGCAGGGGCACAAGTGCAAGACTGTAAACGCAACAGGTTGTGGGTTTGATCCCCAATCGAGGAAACGAAATATTAAATATCTTGCTCCAGAATTCGGTGGAAAATGAGGACTGGAGTGTCTTAACACTAGGGTTCCGCGTCTACCCTGCTGCGTAAAGGATACAGCGTGAACATTATCATAACCGCAAACTGCAGTGGTTAGGCCCACGTTCAACTCAGATTAACAAATGTGCCGATTCACCTATAACATGCCTGGTAAACAAAGTGTATTATACCTAATATTCATACTTAGTATAAAATAAAATCTCTACTCGCGGATATGCGCTTAGACCGTTCAAACTACGCAACGGATTTTAATAAGGTTTTAACTAGAAGTAGACGACAGCACTCTTTCTTTTGTTTTACAACGTTATATTATATTATATAATATTTATTTCTTTTGTTGCACACCTGTGCAATATCTAAACTTTTTTTAATAAATAACTCCATTCAATACATTTTTATAATTTTTAATACTTACTTATTAGATTTATTATAATCGTTTATATAGTCTGAGGTCGTTTCTAAGGAGAAAATTACTTCATTTCCGGGCACCAATAGCGACTTTTGTGGCCTGTCTGTAGGTCTAAAATAAAAAAAAATGCAATAAATTTGTTATTCAAAACATAAATTTCATATGTACAAATAATGTATAAGTTACTTACATGTTAGATAATTTAGGCGTGACACTGACATAAGTACAATTGTAATGCATGCACGCTGCATCGGAGCTAGTCTCTTCAAGCTCTTCTGCTTCGCCAGTCTCTGAAGTTAACTGGACCAGCCGCTGTAAAGATCCATCTCTTGTAAGCTGTATTGTTTTCTAATATAAGTTTACAATTGCTTTGTACAGAGCCTAGATGCTAAAAAAATAGTTAAATCAAAATATCCCGTACACAGCAGGGTGAGTCACAGGAAACAGGGAATTGTGTGTTGAGTGGCGGCACTCAACGACATGCTTTGCCTCGACACCAGAGCGAAGAAATGGATATATATGCAAAAGATCGTGCAAAGTGGAGTAGGTTAAGTAGGAAGGCAGACCCTGGTAATAGCCGGGATTAATGCCAGGAAGAAGAAGAAGAAGATATATATATATATATATATATATATATATATATATATAAGTAATTATTGAATTATATCGAGTGGGATCGAACCCACAATCAGTCGCGTTTACAGTTTAAGTAAAAGTACTAGTTTACTTTGTCAGGCTTTGACAGGCCAGTTTGAAAAATTATACAAGTTTTTTTAAACATATATAAATTTTTACAACTTGTATATTTTTTTAAAAATTCAGTTTTTTTATTGAAAAAACTAGAAGATATTGAATATTTCAACAGGAAGTACTAAAAGCAAATTATATTTACCATATTCGCTGTATGCACAGCCAATTATTATCAATTTCTCTCTCTCTCTCTCTCTCAGACAATTATTATCAAAGATTTTCTGGATAATCTATTGTATTATTTGATATATTATGAAAATGAATGACGGCGAGTGAATTTTAAAACCAAACAATGCATCACATATTCATATTATGGAATTAGCCCCAAGGCACGCATTACACAATACACATGCGTAATTAGACTGACCACCTAGACGGTCTGCAACACCGTTTCGCACTTACATAGATAAACCTAAGAATGTTACATATTTATTGAGAGGTTAGCAAGCATAAGATTACATTTCCATTACCTCAATAATGTTATTTAAGCATAAACTTTTTTCTTAGCTGCCTTAAATGTAAGTAAATATTAATAGCAAATTAGCTGTGGCGAAGGGTTTACGTAACTCGATTCCTTTCTCTTATCTTATTGATTATAGTTTTGAAATATATATTATGTAATTATATACAAATGTGTATTGTTCAGTCTGTATAAAATTAAAAGTATTGTCTCATTGTAACACATATCGTGCAACGATTAAACGGCGCTTCTCCGTAGAAATAGCGGAGATTTGTACCTTCCCACTTCATATTAAAAAGTATTTAAAAACATAACTTGTATGAAAGGTAAAGACTTTTTTTAAATTTAGTTACCTTCTATAAAATTTCACCCTTCGCCACTGTAAAATAAACAACTCTATAGCAGGTGATATCGGTAACACAAACATCAGCGGTGCAGATCATGTACTCGGTAGACGGTCAGTCAATGTGTTGTGGCAGTGTAGCGTTGTGATCACAATGAATGGTATTAATGGACGACCGCTACCTTATATACCTTGCGGAATGGTGGGTCGGCGACCCGCGCGTCCGTGATGCAGTGGCAGCGATGCTTCGGCGCCCCGGCTATGGCGTACACCGTGAGAGTGTCCTCCGACTGAGCGGTGATACTGCGCGGGTCCATCTCCAATACTATCCAAGATACGGTTGGTGGAAATAACACCCTGTATGACAACACAACACATTGTTTTTTATTAATTTTATTATAAGGAATTTATTACAATAATTAGTTACTATCTCTTCTCTCAAAAACAAAACATTTTGTATTTAATTAGGCAAACACTTACTAGTCATAAAGTTACATAAGGAAGTCAGTAGTTAATACTATAGGAATCTACCGTTAGCTCGGAGGATTTCTTCCTTATTTATAATTTGTACTATCTTTAAATCTCTTTAATTTTATATTAAGCATTAATATTACAATATATATAAAAAGAAATAGAAATGAAAGTAACCTTTTATTAATAACTGTAGATTGTTTGTATGGGTGGTCGCTTTCCACCCACGTGTAATATTGACTAGTCGTGGTAGCGGTAGGAATGTCATCAGGACTAGGTAGCGCGTGGTTTATGGCCGCAACATGCGGGAGCAGCTGGTGAATTATTTCAAGAAGACGGACTACACTCTGTAAAATAAAATTTGATGATGAATGTTTATTATAATAGTAATAAGGAAGGTTTACAGTAGCGTTTTCATGATTAGGGGCGATACATAAATTACGTCATACGAATCTCCTTTTTGTCACAGCTGGTTAGATTTGTAATGCTCGCCTTACCTACTATGATATCACATTTTTTGCAATTACAAACAGAAATTATTAGATTAAAACAATAGTTCCTAAATTATGTTTGTATATTAGATTTTGAAATATGATGCGAAAATGAATTTCGACACACACAGTTTCGTTACAGTTCGCTAGGCTTAAGCTGAGCTTCGCATTTGTGTGAGAGATCACTAAAAGCAGAGCCAGAAAAAATATTTAAAAAATATAGTTCATAGCATAAAAATCTAACAAAAAATGGTATCAATTTTTTTACATCTGACATTGCATTCTCATAATTTTTAAGTGGCGTTCACGTTGATAATGAATCCCCCGTTTCAAGAAAGCATTGTATCCGCGATTTAGTTTTTTTACTGATTGGTAAATAATCTAGTATACCAGTGTGTGTGTGTATTTGTCAATTATTGTACAATGATGGTGCCAACTTCATCTTCCACTTTTAATAAATCAAACAAAAATTAAATATTACGTATTAAATATATGACGCTGCGGTCAGTACAAGAGATGTAGGCCGATTGTCAAAAAACCGGACAAGCGCGAGGAGTCGGGCTCGCCCACTGAGGGTTCCGTACAAAAATTGGAGGTCTCGAGCTATTTCTGATATTCAAGCTTAGCTTAGCCAGAGCTCTTTCATCTGATACCTAAGACAAACTAGCTTTAGTATCGAATTTTGCCCCACTGATATCTCTAAGCGTTCCTGAGATAAAGGGTCTTGAAAGACAGACAGACTGACTGACGGACAACAGAGTAGTCTTATAAGGGTTCCTTTTTACCTTAAAAAGGACGGAACCCTAAAAAGCAGTACAAACCGGTTTAGTCGTAGTAAATGACGTTACACTTACAGCATATATGAACACTTACACAAATGTAAAGCTCAGCATGGACCTCGCGGATTGTACATACCTGTAGTCTTTATAAATATTTGTTTATAGTTTTTAAATTCAATACATACGTTTAGTATAAATATGTAATTACGTTAGAATCATGAAGGCCTTCTAAATTGGCAAGTGCGTGCGGCAGCAGTGTGTTGAGCGCGGGCGCGGCGGCAAGGAGGGGCGCGGCGCGGCGCAGGTCATCCGCGCATAGCGCCCGCAGTGCCGCCAGCAGCGCGCCGCCGCGCTCCGCCACCATCATGGCGACCGCCACCGCCGTCTCGCGCGCCGTACCTCTCTCCCACTCTGTGTCGTCTTGCAAATACTCCCCACGGATTACACTACCGGGAGCTATGGAACCCGCCGCTGTTTCTACAGCACCACCGTTGTGCCATTTAGCCCTGTACGAATGCATTTTACATTAAATAAAATCATATTTTAATTACCACTAAAATCACAATATCTAGCTGTAATACTTGGTAATAATTTTCGTTACGTTCTTTTTCTTCAGTTAAAAGTTAAAGTTCTTTTTCAATTTTATTTTTTTTAGCATTTCACTAACCTGTAGTATATAAGGCAAGGAATCTGGCCTTTGGCGAGAGTGGTTCCATTAAAACTGAGCGAACAGGAGGAGAAATGAAAGGTGGTTCCATCAGGTCCAGTAACTGCAGGGAGACCACAATCACCGCTAGCGGTACGCGCGCCATCGCAGCAAAATCGTAAAGCATAACGAGTATCGTCCTAAAAATCAATAAAACCAACATTTATTTGCTTCTAATATTTATTAAAATGGCTAAACAAAAATCTAAAACTATTTAGATTTGTTTAGTCAACAACCATAAAGATATTTTTAATAATTTCGATGTAATTAGAAATACAAGACAGTATTTTCTTGTTTTCTTTAGGTTAAATGGGAGTTTATGAGGTATAATAAAATTATATAGAAGCAGTACCCACTCCATAAAAATCAGGACTACTGTACTACCAATAAAACACCAAAAAAGTTATTGTAGAAAAATATGGTATAAATGTCAACTTACTTTAAGTATAACAGGTCTTGTGAATTTAACTTGAACCATATCATTATGTGCCTCTGTAGCATTGAAAGTTCCCTCTGTCACTTCGCAGCTCACCCAACAATGAGTCGGATTCGTCTCATCAGACGAAGTCCGCATCTATGGCATATTCAAAGATGAATAAATCAGCTTCACATCCGTGTTTTTTTTAATAAGACCAAAAAAATTGTTTCAAAAATATATTCCGTCAAAATTATTGTAATTAAAAGTAAAGGCGACACAACAGTATGTTCCAGTTTGATTTTACACTGTAAAAGAAATAATTTCTTTCGCAGCTCGCTTATCATAGAAGAGGAGAGAGGGGGAACCCAGTGTTGAGACACTCTGCTTCACACTTTCCGGCAAATTCGTTGGAGGGCGGAGCACAACGCCGCGTTTTGTCTGTATGATGTTGGATGTAAAAATAATTTAAATATAATATCTCGTGCTGGGATCGAACTCACAACCATTGTGTTAATAATAATAAGTGAATACTTACATCATGTAACAATTCGATGGTGTAATCGTATCGGCCGGTGCCGACGAAGACGCAGGCCCCACTGATGGCGACGCCGGGACGGTCGACGGTAAAGCAGATGGCGTCGGGGCTGCCGTTACCCGTACTCCACGACCGCGAGGCGTTGACACGCATAAACCGAGAAGCTGTCACTTGGTGCTTTGTTGAACCATCGTCCGATTCGTCCTATTTACATATAATTCACAAATATACACCAAATAATAGCCGAAGAAACGAATCACAACCTGCGTACGTAATATATTATGTAAGAATTGAGTATACACGAACATATGAAATGATGGATAAATTAAGATAGATATATTTGTTTATTAATTACTTTCTTTTCTAAACTCTCTGGAGGACTGGGGTTTTTGGGTTCGCCTCTCCCTAATAGCTCGCCATAAGCTGCCCTAAGTTCTTATAATTATTTTTAGTAAAAATCCCAAAATAATTTCTTTATATTTTCTTTGATAGAAATATTGTCATTAGTAGTAATAATTAAGGTCTATGATTTGTTCCATAATTTCAGTAAATTAGCTGAAGCGACACGTCATATAACTAACCTTAGGGTACTGCAGTGCACTGAAGGACATTTCAGCAATGATTCGAGCTATCAACTTGCAACAGCTCTCAGCTAAGCGCTCTTGTTTTAATATTTCACCGTGGTCGTGCACCGGCGCGCACTGGCGATGAGATAATTGCTGTCTGATGGGATTCAATACGATGTCGAGCAGTCGGGGCATTATATCCAGTAAATGCCACTCAAGGTAACATGAATCGTCCTCGTTTTCCTGAGCCTGCAAATAGATATTATCATATGAACAAAAAATTAAAACAATATTATCAAAAGCTGTTGCAATGAATTTCCATCTTTTCTTTATACATATGCATAAACAATAGCCATTTTAATTAGACCGTGTCCAAGAATGTCACGCAATAAAAATATATCATTCCTACTTTTTGAGAATCCTTAGCTCGAGGAGGGACGGGTGGAGGTTTCTGTGCGTGTGACGAACGAGGTACTGTTGCAGATTTACTTGGAATTTCTTTTACCTGTAAAAGTTTGTAAGTACCTTGGTGGACTAAATGTTGTTGTAGGTCGTTACAAAGGAGTTCTATAATATAATCTTTCTATTCTACATTTCGATATTATGTGTGTGGTCTACAAATATATATTTTTAAATTTACCTTGTATGTGATGGAATATAATAATATTCATATTATTAATAATCAAATAAACAATACCTTAGCTTCATATCGGTGCGAATCTTGTAGAGAGGTATAACTTTGTGTAAAAGGTACAATAAATTGTAAGACATCGCGAAGACTTTGTGAGAGACACATGGCGGCACAGGTGGCTGTCAGTTCACGAATTTGACTCGAAGGAACGTATCCATCCTATGTCAAAAGAGAAGTAAATAAGTCAGTAAGTGTTTATCAATTAAATGCAATGTGTTCCTTAAAATTGTCAGCTTAAGCTCAAGAATATTAAAATAATTTATAAAGCATTTTCACGTTATCTTCCGTTTAGCAGGGTGGGCAGAGAGAACCAAAAGTTAAGACACTCTATCTGTGAGTGACGGTACTCAACGCCACGCTTTGCTAGAATTGGGCGATGAGATTAGTTTAAATATAAACATTCTTCAGAGTCGGAATCGAGCCAACAACCATGAACAGCCGCCGCCTGTCCCAACGGGCCGGAAAGGGCTCTTGATGACCTGTTTTTGTAAAATTAATATATAACACTACTCACCCTAACGTGATACAGCATAAAACACAAGTGATTCCATTTCAATATTGGCGTTGGAAAAAATGCATAAAAGCAATCATTGAATGTTTCATGAGCTTCTTTTAGTACAGAGTTAGTTAACTCTAGTGCGAACTGCACATAACAAGTTCTTTGGGATTTATTACGCCCTTGCTTTCGTGGAAGCGCCGCACAAGTTGGTGTAGGTTCTGCCATTACGCCTTGAACAAAGTTTCTGACTTCGGCAATAGATTCAAAATAAGACATGTAATCAGGTGAATTCTTCTTTTTAACGCTTTGTGGATAAACCTCTTTAATGTATGACTTTACAATCCGCAAACCTGCTCGTATCACGTAGACTAATCTTTTCTGATGTTTCATCAAAGTAAGTTTTTGATAGTTTATAGGTATTTGTCCATTTGTGTCCAACAATATATCTCTGAACGATCGCCAGCTCCATTGCAATAACGATATGAGTGAGCGGAAGCACGATACCGTCACTTTTCGTGACATATTTCTCGATAATTGTATGATAGGTTCGCCGAGGTCTAAATTCCTAATAGGCATGGGATGGTCTGGTCCCATAATATTATATAAAAGGCACGGTATTTGTCCAGCATTTACGTCAGTCCCATTGTTTGATTTCTTTGATGTTTTAAAGTGAAAACCGATATCGTCATTTATAACCATAGCTTGACCAGAAGATCCACAGTCCGATGAGGGGCCATTGATGTTAGCAGCGACGACGTACCACTTACCAGCCTAAAATTATATATTTTATTTAAACACTATTCGAAGACGTAAATTAGGTTTATTTGATATCATTACTTACGACTAAGGGAAATGGATTTTCGAACATAAGAGGATATTTGTCTTTCGGAGCGCACTCGTAAAAAATATCATCGGATTCGAAGATCATTTCACCATCTGCCTCCTGGTCGCCGCCATCCGATCCAATGTCGTATAATCTTATTTTTGCAGTGTACTCCCCTCGACCACCGTAAAGGCCAATACCACCTGAAAATTTAAGATAACAAAGTGTCATTACTCAAATATATAGCAACTAAAATAATGTATATTCTTATGATGTATATATTACCAAGTAAGATATCGTTATCACACATAAAACGAATTGCTTCAACCGAATGTCCGGAATAGCCCCAACCGCCTCCATGATTTTCGAATCTATTAACAGTCAAATAGTCTTCGACCAACGGTGCCACGGGCAATATATTGTTATCCCTCTTACACTCCACAAAAGGTGGCCTGTACCAAAAGAAAAAAAATACGTGCATATATTGTATACTATGTGAAAATTCTAAGAAATACGTATTAAATACATACTTGTTATCATAAGCGTGAGTGAGTGAGTCTAAACAACCCAACAAATGTAATGCGGCGTGCATCCTTGTCACCTGACATCCAGGAGTGCAGGGTATAGCTAATTCTTGGTTAAGTATCGACATACTGGAGAGGGCTATGTTCTCCGATTCTTTATTATCATTGTTGCTAATCCATTCGAAACTTTCTAAGTATCTAAAATCTTCTAATCTCTTCATACAACCATAATGTGGAAAGTCAAATTCAGGATCAGCAAAAGCTTCGGGGTCGTTAGAGCAACATCGTTGTAGTTTATGAGAATCAAACGCTATTATATTATAGCACTTCATTACTCTCATCTGTGGTTGGTAACACCATAGAACATCATATAAAGGATCTAAACAAGCAAGTGTATTAACAAAATCCACCTGCTCAGGCCCAGTCCACGAATTACATGAACCATCACTTTTATTTATAGTAATGCACTTAAAAGTATGTTCTGGACGATTTGGTAGTATCACTGTAATTACAAATCAATTATTTTAATTGTACTTGTTTTTGATTTTTAAAAACATCCACAATTAAATTGAAGTTTAGTAGTCTCACCTATGCTATTGGTGTTGGCTGTAATAGTAGCGCTAAAAAGATTATCCGTGTTAATAAGGGCTTGTGAAACTTGTACGAATGTCTGATCTCCAGAAGCGCAAACCCACACAGCGCGGCAACCGTACCGAGGTCCGATCCGTGGCACGCGGCCTGGCGTTGCATACCACACTGGACTACGGTCAGACCTGGGTTCATCTTGTCTTGCTCGTCCCAGTGAACCTTTCTATTTAAATTAACAGAAAGAGAAATATCTAATAAGATAAGGCGCGATGTTTTGAAATTTCGGGTTTAGAGTGGTGAACGGACTACAGATTTTTGAGTTTTGATTTAAATTAGTGTTGGTTAAGACTTTTGTTGATAAAAGTTGAGGCCCTCGTAGCGCAGCGGCACAGCGTCTTACTGTAAACATGACGGTTGTCGATTCGATTACTACTCAAGGCAATCAATTATATTAATTTCCTCAATCTGGTAAAAACTCAAAGCGCGAAAACGGAGCAGTTTTAACTATTAACACTGGATTAATAAAAAAGTACCTGGTAACTGCCAAATGTATAAAGCTCTCCATCCCTTGTGAGTATGGCAGTGTGGTTGCTGCCGGCGGCGATGCTAGCGGCGCGAGGCACACGCACGCGCACCAACCGGTGGTGAGTCGCGATGTCACCCGCACCCAGTGCGCCCCACTGGTTTGATCCAAATGTGAATACTTCGCCTGTTCGACAAATGGAAGTATATTGTATAGGCACTAGAGAGCTATCCAGCCATTACATTTGCAAAATATAAATCTTTTTTAGAGAATTATGAAAATGTAAGTGTCCAATTACAATTAATACCAAAAAACCACAAAGAAAAGTATTTTTCAATTTATAAAAAATACAGTAACTGAAATTTTTGTATTACAATGTAAAGGCATTAAATTTACCGTGTTCACTTAATAGTACACTATGATGGAGTCCACATGCAACAGACACTATACGGTGCCCTCCAGGTATTATGACCCTTGCCGGCGATAAGCAGCTCACTTTCATGCTGGACTCTCTCTCCAAATCTATACCGAAACTTGATCCTAATGAGGCTGAAATGGGTACAGGTATTACCCCTGGTCCAGGACTAGATCGGTCTGGCTGCTCTTTATCTGCATAAAAATTAAGTTATAATCATAAAATACTCTTTTAATAAATATTTTTTTAGGCCGCAAGATCTAAGCTGAGCTTTGCATATGTGTGAGTATTCATACAATATATTGTAGGCGTAACCTCCATTGCTAGGCCAGTATATGAACCGGCTTAGTTCATATACTGGTTTTTTGACAACCTGCATACATCTTGTACTGCTAGCAATATTTTATTTTTGTGTTAGATTTATTAAAAGAAACTATCACTGTACAAGAATTTAAAAACGTACGTGGCCGCGCTTGATCACGAACTTTATTTTAAATTATATAACGAAAAGATTAATTATTAACTCAAGCAAACATCAGAAACAAGTAAAAATTATAGGAATGTTCCGCGTAAAAGATTTTGATATATTTTTTATTTAAGATTTGTTTTATAATTTCCAACAACGAACTATTTTGCTTCAAATGAAAAAATCTGTAAGGTTAAAACTAAAGAAACCTGAGTTGTCTGTTCTTGTGCCAGTCCCCGAAGTTGAGGGCTCAGCGCAGCGCCGACACACGCCACATACGCTGCATCCACTATCACCTTCGCCACATCCACATCTCCTGTCAAAATATATTTATATCAAACGAGATATAACTTTATTGTATATATATATATATATATATTTTAAACATGTTATATATAAATTGTTAGCCTTGGAATGGGACATGAATTAAGTATACATTAAACAAGTGAATAACTGACTCGCCAGGCAATCTGCTTGGCAGTGTAGCACAGTGGCAGCCGCTGGCAAAACCTGTGCATTCCCGACACAATACACAAATACGACAATACTCCGTACTCCATGAGTGTGGCCCGGGACAAAGTCGTGCTTCCTCTTTTCCAGCAGCATTGCGGTTCGGCCCAAATTCTGTAAAATTATAGAAGTAGATTTCATGTGAAAGTTGCTTAAGAAAGTATAATACGTTTAGAAAACTATTGAATCTAGGATTGAAAGTAAAGTACAAATGTTTTTCTGTTATAATATTACTATGATGTAATATTATAACAGTGTGTTTCACATTTAATGTAACAATTACTCATTATAACAGTAAAACAATATGATACAATAAATAAACCTATTTAATAAAAAGGCACCATTAATACGTACTTTCTTTTGTATATCCAAATTCTCTTCCACATTGGCCTTTATTATTTATTCCAAAAGAATAAACCTCGCCAAAATTGGTAAGAGTAATTGCATGAGCTTTCCCTAATGCAACCTTAAAATGTATATAAGTTATTAGGCAGTCGAATTAATATAACAAATAATACAATTTAATGTTATAATACAATTTATTCTCATGCTAGCGACCCGCTCGCGGCTTCGTCTATCTGAACTACACAATTATTTACTAATCTGAATTACTTTCGTGTTATAATAAAAATAAAGATTCAGTCAATTCAATAAAACAGTTATTTTATAGGATATTTCTCAAACTATATATTGAGATATTATTGTATGATTTGTGATGTACATACATCAGTTACGATTTATATTAGTAATGTCGAAAAAAATGAGATTTACTTGTATAACTTTCTCGTGACGTAGGCCAGTAACAAGTCCCGTTTCGTCACAATGTTGCGTATCTTTACCAAACATGAATACTTCACCCTGTCTCGTTACAAGTGCAGTGGACCCATAATTACAAGCAGCATAAATTATATAATGTCTTTCAGCCTGCAACACACAACGGTTTACAAGTTAACTGCAGACTGCAGGTACCTGTTATCTATTATACTGACAATAATAATTATTAATTATTGTGTTATCTATATATTATGTTACTCTTAAAATTTTCTTAGGTCGTGTTGGTTTTGGCGTGCGTCTGTGTTTATTGGCATCGCCGTCTTCACCTCTGCGAGCGATACCCGTGAATAATGCTGATCCGTTATCTAGGACAAGTATAGCGTGGACTCCTTCATGCCCCAAAGCCACCTACAGAAGTACAAAAAACATTAATTAATCAGAAAGTTAGGTGTTATTGTATAGCAATAAACTACAATATGATTATCTTAATATACCTGTGCTACTCTACATCTTTTAATATTTGGTGCTTCATTTTTAGTGAAGAGTGTCTCTTTCATGAGAGTCCAACGGCCTGTATGAGGTGTGGGTACCTTATACCCTAAGCTAGTTCCTTTACCAGTATAGTAGACCTTCAAAAGCAAAAAAGATTATATATTTGCTTATGTCAACAAAAAGAAAATTGATTGAATAATTTAACGTGTCACACATGTCAACTACCTTCCCAGAAGCTGTTGTGAGTAAGCCAAAATCTTGACCAGCACATATCGCAGCTAGGGGATCGTCATCGTTGTCGTCTAGCTGCATAGCAACAGGAGAGTCAAGGTCGATCATCCTCCTTGATAGGCCATCATCGAAGGAGGGACGACCCAGTACCAGCGTCCGTCGCCTCAGGAGATGTACAGTAAACTCCCGTCTAGCTATTACAGTGTGTCTTCCACCGTGTGCGCGCTCAGAAATCGTCGCTTCCGCATCATACAATTTTATATTAAGATTTTCCTGTGTAGTAAAATCAAATATTTTAATGTTAATGCTACAATTTACATAATCCATACTAATTATTATAAATTCGAAAGTAAGTCTGTCTTGTCTGTCACGAATGTTATCACGTTATCACGGCCAAACTGCTGATCCGATTGTGGTAAAATTCAATTCAAATTCAAATTCAAAATATTCTTTATTCAAATAGGCAATTATTACAAGCACTTTTGAATCGTCGAATGAACATATGAATAAAAAGCTACCACCGGTTCGGAAGGCAGTTCTGCTGA